>JAURVB010008213.1:0-126541 GCA_033002965.1 Piper betle | reverse complement strand
GAGGCCAGGCAGGGCGGGGCAGGCGGAGGGAGGCGGGGCAGAGCGCCGGTGCCAACGGCCGGGGTGAAGGAGCGAGGTCAGGGTGGCATTCTCTGCAATTAAAAGTTGACTCGATTACTATTCGAACAAAAAAGATGTGAATATGAATTTTTTCGTTAGGGTCTCTCTGGTTTGAAATGAAAAGATGTGAATATGAATTTTTTTAGTTACAATGTACGTGTGAAATCTAAAATCTCTTCATAATTTTTTTCTCTTGTACTTGTGTTTTTGGTGAGAAATTGATAGAGATGAATTTTTTAAGGGTTAATCTAAAGATCTAATTTGTATTTTATCATAAAATATTCTCAAAATGGATAGCTTAATTTTGATGAAAAATTAATGCATTTGCCCTAAATTACTATTTAAATATTTCATAAATTTCTGTTTCTTCCATGTAACTAAATGAAGCCTCGTTGTATTACGAACTAATATAAATGATCCATGTTTTCTCGCTAATTATGTATAATGTGAAGATTTTTTGTCCAACTTCCGTCGTTTCTAATCCCATAATCAACGTTGCGGTAAAACATACTAATCTAGCTATCTAACTAAAATAGCTAAATTATACGCGAATAATAAGTCTCACATTTAATAAGAAGATCCTGGTAGATGAGTAACATATAATGTAGGACATAAACCCAAATTCAACGTTACGTAACAAGACTTCTCATGGTGCCAGGCAGCCACCAGTCAGTGGTGCAGGCGTTTTTTTAACCTCATTTCACGTTTATCAAAGCCCAACTAACAAGTAGGGTGGGCGCGGACGTCCGAATTTATCCGTCTGTCCGATGTCTGAAGCATGTCCGACCGAATTTAACCGACCAAATTCGACCGAATTAAAACAAACAAAACATGGATATTTTTTTGATTCGACCAGAATGTTCGATATTTTATATCAATAATATAATGTCTTTAACATTTATAAGACTAATATTATAGTTTATAAAAATTTTAAATATAAATATACAGTAAAATTAATTAAATTTATACATAAAATCGATATTTAATATCTTAAATATCTAAAAATGACATACATATAAAAGGATAAAAGTCAATCTTATATTTAGAAATTTAGAATTATACATTCGCATTAATAATCATATCAAACTACTTGTAATTTAGTTAATATGCTAGTTATTTTTTATTTTTAAATATAGTGGATCGTAAAATTAATTTTAAGTCGTTTATCGCGTTAGGGATGTGTTACATGGAATTTGGGTGGGTTATTAGTTATAAAACATGTCGTTATAATTTTATATTATTTGTTTTATTTTATAATTTTTTTCTATTTTATGGATTTTTTAGATTTATTTTGAGTTAGTTATTATTATCGACACGGGACGCGAGTCGAGTCGACTCGAGTCAAATCTTATTTACGATATTGCCATTGCTCAAATCACTGGCCCCTCTTCCCTGTCCAAACCATTGCCGCACCGCCCACGGACCGGCGGAGGCAGAGGGCGGCGGCCTGGCGGAGGCAGGAGGTGGCAAAGGCAGTCGGCGAAGGCAGGGCAGCGGAGGTAGGCGGCGGCGGAGTCGAGGCGGTGGCGGAGGTCAGGGTAGGGCGCCGATAGGAGGAAAGGAGGAGCGGGGGACGGCGGCGGAGGGCGGGAGGGAGGGCAGGAGGAGGGCGAGGGAGGGCGGGGGAGGGCAGGAGGAGGGCAGGAGGAGGGCAGGAGGAGGGCAGGAGGGCGGGGAGCGGCGGTGACCGGGGGGAGGGGCGGCAACCGGGGAGAGGGCGGCGGAGGTCGGGGGAGGGCGGCGGAGGTCGGGGGAGGGCGGCGAAGAGGGCTGTGGGGGTGGGTGGTGGCGGTGGCGGCGACGGCGGCGACGACGACGGCGGCGGCGGATTATATTGATAAGTAAGGTTAAAGTTAATAATTAGGGTATAATTTCGGACCGTCCACGGACGTTGTCCGGGCCCGACGGACAAGTCAAACGTTAACTCGATCAGACAAGTTTTGTGCGATAAAATTTTGGATAGACGCGGACAATAACTTGTCCGATGTTTATCCGACCGATGCCTACCCCTACTAACAAGCCCAAAAAGAAGGCAGATCATACGTTGAAGAGATCCGCGAGCTAAACTTCATTAACGGTTGTTGTTATAAAGGTCCCCAGGCTAACCTCAATTAACAGTGGTGATTAAAATAGTTCGTTTCCCGTTCATCAAGATAAGCTCATTATTCGCAAGTGATAATTTTGCTTTAAGTAAGTTGACATAGTTGCACCCAAAAAAAAGAAAAAGATAGTGACAATGTGCCATACTAATTGGGTTTCAAGTTAAACGTCAAATAGCACTTCCATAAATTAACCAGCTCTCTAATTGATATACATCAGAACTGCCAAAGATAATAGTTATGTTTTGGTTAAACAAATGAATATCACTCGCGATGAGCTAGTGCCTAGTTTTTGGCCCTGAACACTGCTAAACCCATTTCCATCGGGATCGGACCACATTTTCATTCAACTCAAAGATAAATTGCATGCATGCGCAAATGGAATTGATCTCATACATGACGATACAACATTTCCTATAATATTCAATTAAATTAATTGTAATTGTTGACAATGTGGCAACACCTACATGCTAGTCATATTTGGCCTATCTACGCGACGCGCGTGACAATTCCAAAAGCCGTGACAAATAAATATGCGGCCAGCCAACTGTCACGGACTCTAACTGTATTTGCCCAGGTGAGTGGAAAGTCCATTCTCCAAACACAATTAGAAAACTCAGAGAGAAAAAACACTCAACCCATCTCACAATTACAATACTCAGAAAAAAAAAACCACTCAACCCACTTGTTTTTATTCGATGATGCCAGCTATATATGATAAGTAAATATTTTTGAAAATCATTCCCTTATAATAACTAAAACCATCTACTAATTGTATAAAAAGTGGATAGATCTTCATCCCCACTGGAGTTACATTAATGTATACGTGCGTGCAAGTTTTAATGCACATATTTGTATACCATCAATAAGAATATATTAAATTTATTCACAATTTTAAAAAAACTTTTTGTCTCAAAAACTTTTCCAACGTCACTTCATATCTTCCCAACTCAATCTTTATGAATGATTCCCTGTTGATAGATGATGTGATTGACTATACGAGTTTTTCTTAGTCTTTCTGAATTAAGTAAAAAAGATTTTAAAAATATACTACCATAATGTGAATCAAACAATAAATAAGTGATGGATTTAATGTGCCATAGTTGATTTATGCATGAAGTCCAATCATCCAAATACGTACAACGATCCGGCCAATTATTCGTGCATCATCTTCTTCACCAACAGGGAGCAAATAGTAGACAACCACAATTACCCATTCCATGGTTTTTGAACAACAATATAACAATCATGGTGCTAGATTGCGAGATGCTACCAGAACGTTCCAGTAGAGATAACATCACCATTCATGTACAGGAAACCAATGTAGCAAGAGAGAGAAACTCAGCCTTCGTCGGTCAAACCCAACAGAAAAGCAACATGATAACACTGCCCCGGTCATGGCCAAATAGATCCGTAAAATTAACAATACAAAACCAGTTTGAAACAGTTTGGGAGAAAACTTTAACTTATTCCATAATCATAAAGTATAAATAAAGAAAAATATATCAGATTCCATGATTAAATAAACAGAGAAACTATTTCTTTGCTACGTTTATCCTAGATCATACAGTAAGAACTTGTGAAAATAGATGAACCATGGTTTCTTTCTTTATTTAAATAGAATTTTATAAGTATCCATCACATAGAGATGTTCGTGAATAATAATAATAATAATAATAATATAAATCTTTTTTTATTAAATGGGTCAACATAAAACACCCTTAGCATCTTGTCACTTGGTGAGGATGGCTCCTGAGCAAATAACTGCATGATATTGGACTTGTACTAGTGCTGCCAAAACTTGGGAAATCACTGATCTTTACACAGCGTACGCTAAAAAAACCCGCATTGCCAGAATCATGGTTATTAACGATACGAATGTGTTTGTGTGAGAGCAAGAGTAACGGAAAATAGAGTAACAGATAGTGAGCCGAGAAGACCTTTGCAACACATACCCAATTGGAAAATTTTTAGTCATATTGAAACCTGCAGGCTTAATAAATGACTTATTTCAATTATACGGGTGTCACACTTTATAAGTAGAATATTTTAGACTCGATAAGAGAGTTATTTTTAGTGATTGAGATATCTCACTGAAAAAATAGCACACTTATTAAGCCTGTAATATCCCACTTAGTTGGCGCGTAGCTAATGCTTATATTCAGTAGTCACGTTTTTATTCTCTCTTTACAAAATCAAGCACCCTCTCAAATATAAAAAAAACTGTCCACAGAAAATTTTCTTTGGTAAACAAAACCATAACAAAAAGGGCAAATTAAAATTTGTGATATGTATACTTGTGAAGGAAAATTTGAAATTAGCCACGTTATTTTTTATTTCATATGAAAGTTTCGCAGCTTTTATTTAGTTTGTTTGTCAACTAAACACTGACGGGAGACATAGAGCATGAGAACTGCAAGTCTGCTACCGAGAAAAAGTGCAAATTAAAATTTGTGATATGTATACTTGTGAAGGAAAATTTGAAATTAGCCACGTTATTTTTTTATTTCATATGAAAGTTTCGCAGCTTTTAGTTAGTTTGTTTGTCAACCAAACACTGACGGGAGACATAGAGCATGAGAACTGCAAGTCTGCTACCGACTAATTTTTTAGTAATTCAACTAAATGAGAAGGACATGAACACAAGCAGAATGATAATGCAAAAGAATTCAAAAATAACTCATCAGATGTACATGTAGATAATCAGCACCTTATTTGCCATTCCAAAACGATCATTATGCTCATCATTGATTCATCTTCTCTCAAGAATAGCTTCAAATCGTCCTTGTAGTTGCTTAATACCTTGCATAGAAGGCAATCCTTCGAAAAAGACAATTCACCTTACTCCCAACAGAGAAGTGCATAGTAGACCTTCACCTTCTCCCAAGGAACAGGAAGCGACGCGAGGGTCCTTCATTTTGGGGGCTGCGTTGCGCAGCTTTGGAATCTGACTTGGGAGTTATTGATTTACAATATTTTGCGTAGAATTAGATTCTGTCTCAACGACACATATGTTGCGTCCTGAGACGTTCATCAATTCACTTCAATTAAATTTCAAAATCATTGAAATTATACTGACTTTATCAAGAGTATAACCTAGGTCCACTACATCCTAATTGGTAAAGAAGAAAAAACGGTCGAGAAAAAGCAGCTATCTTGAACCCGAGTAGTGGCCAACTTGGAGAATATAGAGAAGGAAAGGGAAAAAAGAAAAGAAGAAATGAAAAGTGGTCAATCCTTCAACCCCATGCCCTTATTTATAAAGTGAACCTCACTTGATCTCTCCCCAATTATTTAAGGGCAAACTCTTTAAGTTAATTAACTTATGACCGTTCAAATCATTTATTAGCTCACACTCTTTCAAATTTTTATTTTTAGGCCTCGCTGTCCGAAATTAAGATTAAAATAATAAAAAAACAGGTCATCTTCCCGCCCCCGACCTTCTTAGATTTTAGATGATAAATATAGTGGACAACTAGGCCTAAGAAGCCGAATCAACCGTTATAAAAATTGTTAAAATCTTATTTAGTAAGGCTGAAACTATCTACTTAATCTAAGTGCAGCTATAGGGCATGGCTAAAGTTTTGCGAACCTTGCCACCCTTCCAGAGTTTCCTAGATGGTACTCCGAAAGGATGAATTTAGATATATGATATCTACGAATCAAATCTTATTTTAACCCTTTTTTATCTGATTTAAAGTAATGTTGAATCAAATTTTGGTTAGCACTTTTTAGATATATAATATATTTAAAAATATTTCTAGGTTGATTTAATCTTTATTTAATTCAAATATTTAATATTTTATAAAATTATATTTTAAAAATATTTAAAATAATTATTATTATTATTATTTTTTATTTTTATACCAAAATTTACACTATTTATATTACTTTAATCAATCAAGTCAAATTTGGATCCTAAACAGATATGATAAATAAAATAAATATAATCTTTAAATTTAGGTTTAAATTTTTAGAATCAAGCAGGATAGTTCAAGACAGGATATTCTTTCCATTAAAAACACTCTATACCGTGTTTTAATATCAGCCGAACAAAAAGCATCTTCAGATTGGCCTTGGCGACTGGCATCACACCTTTGAATAGTTTATCAACACGCAAATGCACTCGTACCAAGAGTCCAGGTAATAGAAACATCTCAAAATGGCCAACAGTACAATCAAGAAAAGGTTTTTTCTTGTTGATAAAAAGTAAGAAAGGTTGGCAAATACGAGTGAAGAGAAATGGCCAGTGAAGAGAGGAAAGGAAACAAATGAAGGCAACACGGAACCCATAAGAAAATAAAACACCCACAACAATGAAATCACTTGTGGCCCCTTAAATAAGGCATCTCACCCTAAACCAATCACGGCATCAATTTTTATGTACACATTTACCGGCAATAAAAGAAAAGGGCTTGATCCTAGAATCACAAACATTGAAATCAATAAGGCACAGATAATATCTCAGTTGTGGCCTTGTTAAAATATGCTGAATTTAGTCTTTACACAGCTTCATGTTCAGGTAACAGGAAAAACAAGGCTCGCACATTGTCAAGCGGAATTTTAGAAGCCAATAGCAGCAGATCCATATTTAATGAGAAACCAGCCACAGGACATTGTTTGCTCACAAACACAGAGATTCAGACATATACCAGCACCATTTGAGCTCCTTCACTTCAGGATTGTCTTGTCACTGAAATGGAATTTGCTGCATAAAACTAGCAGTAACTAGAGAATAACCACTTTCTAAAAAGAACTCAACCACTAACCGGATGACTAAATGAATCCGAGTCTCTACTATGCAACCGGAGGTATTCTTCATAACGTCTGCAATGTTTTACAGAAGGAACTTGAAAGAACTCTAAATGAGAATCAACTCATGCAATAAAGCATTCAATAGTTATGCCAAATTTCAAAGAGCAGCCTCATGAGAATGATCAAGAGAAAGCATAATGTTATCAAAGAGGAATGAAGCCAAATGGGAAAGCATCTCCAGTCATACCTAGTCCAAGTTACACACGACTATCTTACAGTGTCAACGCATAATAATGCCCCATTGAAAACAAAAAATGAAAAATAAAGAGAGATCCAGAAGGCGAGAAACTAAACATTTTAACCTGAAGAGTACTATAAATCAGGTCTACAATTCTAAACAATAATAATCCTTCCAAAACGCCACCGTCAAGCAAATCACTAATGCATACAAAATGATTGAAAAACTATGAAAAAGCAAGGGAAAACATTTACATAAAGAAAAGAATAGCGGCTCTTTTACCATGTCAAGCAAATCTTCGTCCGAAAGAACACCTGCCAAGGGAGTTTTCCCATTTGAGTGTTCTACAGGATGTTTGCTTGACTGTTCACTCAGTGAGCTGCTTGACTCATCTGCTTGGATATGTTCATTTAGTGGACCTCCTGCATACATTCCATGAAATGCCTGAATATTGTGTGCCCCAGCAAGCATAACTTGTTGATAAACAGGTGAGTGGTAGAACAGATGTTGCTGGACCCATGTTCTATCCACCACAGGAGAGGAATTTTCCTCATGGGTCAGATAAGGGTATCCTACATATGGTCTTTTTGGAAAAAGCTCTTCCCTTGTTATCTCATTCCTGCACTGCACTAGCACACGTCATATCCATTGGTGTTATGTTATAACAAAGCATCTAGCTAAGGTGTCCCCTTCTAATACCTCTCTAGCCTGCCATCAGTATCAATTAGATTGCAAAGGGCGTCACCAACATCAGGAGACAACTCCTGTATGATATTAAAATCAATAATCATCAGCATAAATAATTGATAATGTAAAAATATTTCCCCACTACTGAGCAGGAGACACCTGGCAGTCTCTGCTAATTTTTACAGGCTTGAAATCATTCCATGCATTTTTGAGATGGAGAGTCTTTTGAAATGGTAAGTCATGTAGCCGAAGCCATTTAACTTTGAATGTCCGTCCCCAAGGAGTGCTTCCATTACTTGAACCAGTCCAAACATTGTCACGCTTCCAACCCACTGAAGACATCATTTGTGCATATCCTTGGAAGTAGCCACTCATGTTCACGCTGAAAATTAAAATTACTCGTCCAGAATTCTGCAAATAGGAACAGAGAACTTCAAAAGCTTCTTTTTGTGCACATATCCTGCACATTATCATAAATTTACTTCTTACATGAAAAGCTTCATCCAAGATTGCTTCGTTCATGACTTGAGTAGCCCAAATGCCTTTCTCAACAGAAAGTTGAATGTTCTTATGGCTCAAACTTTTGATGATAAAGTATCTCGTCACATTGTGTTTTCTGCCTCCAGGAGATCTAAACTCTCTCACATGCCGATCTGCATGATCATAACTTGAAGAAAGGAAACTTTCTTTATAATCTTTGTTCTCAGATCCTAAAATTCGAATAGACACAAAGAACTGAATAAACATAATGACAGCACATCACTAAAAAATCAAGCAGGGACTTCTGGGATATATATGTGGATTCAGAAATAAAGCAGCAAAAGAAATTGGAGAGGCAGACAAAAGAAAATCAATCAATATTAGCTGTAGATATTTGGCAAGTTAAGCAACCTAGAATATATAGTCCAAGTTTTCCAATTTTCGATAAAAGGCAAAACTGAAGAAGATCCTTCATTATCATAATAATTGAGGTCCCCGTCTTCATAATCATCATTAACACCTTCACTGGCCATGTAGTTATTTGTACAATCAATTGACTGCTTGCAAGTGAATTTGATGACACAAAACCATGCAGAAACAAACTGGCAAATGTTTGACACAGGATCATGTAACAACCTTAAAAGGAGGATAATAAGAAGAAGACCAAGGGTTAACATGATTGAGAAAAACGAAAATAGTCCTCTTCAATTGCAAAGCTAGAATATCCAAAATCAATTTGACACGGAAGTTAATGAAAGGCTGGACATTGGTGATGGAAAAAAAGGCTTTCACAAATGCAGTTCAGCTTTTGCTGAGAGTAAAATAATTTTCTGTCAGTGTCTATACAATACCTAACATCTGAGAATTTTGAATAAGCAGAACCTTTTTTCTTTCTTTATACTGTTCCAGACATTATCCACATTGAACTAAATTTCTTGCATAACAAAATATCCTCTTTTATTTCTTAACCTAGTCCAGTTACAAAACCTTCTCTCTCATTTTTACAAGAGTAAATATATCCCTGATGCCATCCCATAAAAAATGCAACAGTTGTTGCTATGAACTGGTACCATTGCCAATTCCCAATTGACATATCATATAGGCACTAGAGATTAAATAAGTGGTCAGAACTTGACTCCGCACAGCCAATTTATTGCATTTTCTCAAAGCAAAAACAGTAATGAATAAAATTAAAGCAATGAAATTAAACTAAAATAAATTCAACATACTATGCGCTTTAGATTAGAACAATTAAATAAAAAATATGCTCAAACCACTAGCATTAATACCAAAAGTTCTAAAATATTCCAGCTTCAGCAAACAGAAAAGGAAATCCATTCTACTTATTCATCAGTAAACATCAAGACAAGGTTTGCAGCCAAAATTGGTTTTATCTCAGTTTGAAAAACTACCTAAGCTAGATGGTAGATAATTGAGCTACTAATGTATAATTATACCAAACTGCATACAAGTTACACTTATATGAAGAAAAAATACAATAGATGATAAGTTTCAAATGAGATCAGTTCATATATAGTAACAACTGTGAAAATTTATAACTTAAGAGTGTAACTAGCAACACACTTCAACACTAGGATAGCCTACGAAACTGGTTAATCTTTTGCACAACTCGAACTTTAAAAAAAACTTAATTTTCTTCCTTTCTCGTTGCTCTTGCCTTAAGCCACTGCTAAGCACCTTACCTCTTGGCACTATCCAACCTATCTCATCCATTCTTCCCATACCCACCTTGGGCCCCCCTTTATTTCCTTGACTGTCCTTTTTCACCTACGTCCCCTCATTCCCCGTTGCCAGCCCCTTTGTTGGAGCCCTTCTGCCACTTTGTTCTCCCCTCAACCTTCCCCCACTTTCTTCTCATGCTATCAGCCTCCTTGCCCTCTCCGTCCTCCATCCTTCCCACCTCCCACCTTAAAGTTCCTCCCCTCATCCTTCCTCTTTCCCAACCTGCTTCATCCATTTTACGAGGCCCATTTTCTTCTCCTTCACCACCCCCTTGTTGGAGTTCATCCTTCAATTTTTCCTGCTCCACCAATACTCTTTTTACTGCACCCCACTCTCCCCTGCTGCTGTCATCCATTTTGCACTCTTCCTCCACCACTTTTCCCACAAATAAGCACACCAACAAAACTACACATGATCCAACCTTTCCGGGCAAAGAACAATATTAGCCAGCTAAAGCAGGAAAATAAAATATTCATTCCATGGTCCTCAATCTTCTAAATTTTATATTTAAAAAAATGAAAACATAAATTTTATCTACAAAATATTTTCTAAGCAAAGATGTGGCCGCTATCAATCATTGATTGAGCTCAAAGCATAGTTTGAAAACTTAGGACTTCGAATTGACTCAGAAGATCATGGAGTGAAGTCAACTGAACTTGGAGTCACAATAGAGAAGCACATACATCTTACTCATAAACAATTATATATACATCAAGTAACCTCCTCATACTGATAAAATAACACAGAAAATTTATGATCTAGCATAAGCAAAGCTATTTCTTCCACTAATCAATGGCAATCACATATCAATTGTGGAACTGCATTAATAATCACACGATTGACAATCAAATATTAATTGTGGAACCACATTAATAATCAACACGATTGACAATCAAATATCAATAGTGGAACCACATTAATAATCAACGCAATTGACTTGTTCAAATTAAAATATTCTCAGAATCCTCCTCTATTGGCAACTTTAATGAAATACATAACATAATAAATTTCTGCTCACAGGAAAAAGTCACTGATTGGAAACCTGCACAACCCGCAAGCAATAATAATTGTTTTTGCTTAGTAAAAGTAGTAAGCAAAATCCAATATAAAACCTTATTTCTTATTTATTTATTTCTTATTTATCTATTCCTAAACCTAGTATAATAAAATATAGAATGTTTTATCTAACTTAATAAAAAATCCAAACATGCTCCTAAATTCAATACAATAGCAAAATAGGTAAAGTTTAAAATGCCCTACAATGTTGTAAAACAAAGATAGACACATGGCAGAAGTAAAACAGACACTTTGGCAGAGGAGAAACAGATAAGTGGCCCATCCATAGACTTCAATCTCCTCTTTGGAGTCTCCAATGACATGCAAAATTTCAAAATTGGTAAAGTTAATTCAATGTCTTTTAATAACATGGAATGACACTATAATGTACATGTCGGGAAAGAGAAACCAAAAGTGGCACAATGATAGATCTAGATTTGGATAGGATCCAAAAACAATGAAGTTGATATGTTTATAAATATATATATATATATATATATATATATACACACACACACATATATAGATATATGACATGCTGTGGCACAATGCACACAAATATGGTAAACTGACAGTGCAAGGAACAGCATGCGGCATCCTTTTCCTCAACACTCATGAAGACAGATAAAGCACAGAGCATGCACAGCTGGTCGGGGTAAAATGATAACAGGCCATAAATGTGATGAAAAAGAGGCTGGTCAGTTGATGTCTTTAAAGTAAAACAAGGAGCAATGGCGGCTACAGAGTGGAAGGGCATGGACTTTAAAGTTCAGCTTTTTCGATTTGCAAGAGAACAATAGGAGGCAGAAATCAGATTTGCAACTGGTTAGGTCAGAAGCGCCACCCAACAAATAGCTGAACTTCGCCTTCATCTTCATCCCCGTGGTACCCCAAAGGGTGTCAAGGGCATGGACCCTAAACTAGGATCCATGCAATTACAAATGGCAATTTTTTTTATGGCCGGATACCCTTCTTGATGCCAACCCTCTTCCTTTATTCAGGCTTTGGGACCGGCAATGCATAAGCATTGGCGGAGTTTCTTTCTACATTGGAGTGTCATAATAATATAGATTATGCCACCTTTATGAAGAGTGGTACTTGTTAGAAAACTAAGAAAAATATTTCTAAGATAAACATGCAAACGCATTGCAAAAAAGAACACATTCCCAAAAAGGATAACACTTGCAGTGAACACTTTTATGTCTTTCCAGAAACAGTGGTTCCTTACTAGAGCTTCGATTTGCAATCTCCAATCAATGACTCCTCCTTTCTTTTCAGATTAATCTTCAAATAATAAACTTTGCATGCATTTTCATCATAATTTGCACCATCATGCACAACTTTAGATGAACAACAACAATAAAAAGAATAAAAGATACGGCTGCATTAAGACTATAAGCACAAATGTTTTATAAATAGAATAGTTGGAACCTGTAAGCTAAATTTCACAAGCATGTGAAACATTATAGCAACTTGATCCTCCACACATATTATATAATCCAGTTTCCACCACCATTCAGAAATCCCTCTAGCAAGAAATAACCAAACGATTTCAAGTTTGACAACCTGTTTACTCCACATTTGTTCACAAAAGCTACTCTATGTCAAACGACGAAGCTAACACCGCCAAAACCAACCAATCTATTTCATCTTTGAAGGTTACCACCCAATCATAGTTCGCCTGCTCGCGGGGAATTCGGCAGACATTTCGCGAAAATCCCCGGGTTCTAGAGGGAGGCGAGAGGAAGGGGCAACATCCTCCTGGTAAGTTTGCTAAGAGATTAGCCTGGGCAAGGAATCGGAGTCTCACCTGTACCCATCTTCCTCATCTAACGCCGCCGCCGCCGCGCGGTGGTGGTGTTCGCCGGAGATGGCTGGGTAGGTGGGGTTGATTGGGGATATGGACGAGGACAGTCGGGCGGAAGAGTCGCATTGTCTGCCGTATCGGTAATGGATACGTACGAACCCTCTACATATCGCACTATTGTCGGTACATAATAACAACGGTTGATAAAGTAAATATATTATAAAGAATATTAAATGTAATATATTTTAAATAGCAACATTAAATATCAAAAATTTATTAAAAATATATTAAAATTACTTTAAAAATATGCAATGGAATTACTACGTATTTTAGTTGTGTCTGCAAATAAAATCAATTTTTTTAAAAATATAAAAACATATACAGGTGATGAAAGTATTCAAAATTTTTAAATAGTTATTTTTACTTGTTCATAACTTTTTATACTATTAATTAGCATATATATATTTATGTAATATATTTAAATAATTATTATATGATATATTTGAGTACATTGATGGATCATATTTTAACAATTTTTAGGGATCTGGTACAAATTGGTTAAAATTGGCTATTTGAGATTGATACAAAAAATCATGAGAAGCTGGGGTACCCTGCAGATCATCAATTTAGGGTTTAGTTGGTAATCAGGCTTAAATGGTTGTCGAGCTTACTATTTTATTTTTGTTTAAGATAATAATACTAATATTGTGATATATCAGAGTCCAACTCCTCAACTAATAGTCTATTTTTCAATGGTGATCAATGTGAAATATTATATTATTGTATTTTTGTGATATATTTTGCATATGAATGAATATGTATAATATACATATAATTTATGTATTCTTGGGTGCTGATTTAATTGTGATCGACTCGTAATTGAAAGTGTGAATCTATATACTATTGATGACATTTTATTTACAACTTGGTATGGAACTGTGTGATGTTTTAGGTCTTAATACCACAGTAAGATTGAGATTGGGTGATCACAGTAACACAAACACCATTAAAAAAAAGCTTATTTCGTTTAATTTAAATACATATTTGATTTTTCTTTAAAATCTATATCTTGATTATAAATAAATTATATAAATATCACAATGATGTAAAATAATTTCCAACAACAAAAGCGAGAAACGAGTCTTTATCGTAATCCAATAATTCAATTATCTTGCTTCTCTCACATCAGAAAGCTGCTCTACTACTCTCGTTTAATGTAACAATAAAAAATTTGAACAGTGATTCTGCCTGCTTCTTTATTTTGCTTTATTACTCGCTAAAGCAGGTCCTCAAGGTGCCCCTCCATACAATTTCATTATTGTTATGCCTCGCTAAAGAGAAAGAGAAAGACGTCTTGTGTAGGGGAAAGGTTGGCCCAGCAAAGATCTCCCAGTTGCAGAGAAGATCTTCCCCAACTGCTGGAAAGATGGACTACATAGACAATACTTCTCATTTCCAGCAAGGGGATGAGCTGTGCCTCCCACCTCTTCCTCCCCATTATCATCAACAACCACAACAGCAACATATATTATTGCCCGACCTTATCCCCAGAAGTTCTACTCAAAATAAGCTGGCTTCTACGCCCAAGAAGGACCACCTCAAAGATGACGAGGAGAACAATACTGCCAGTAAGAGGAAGAAGATCATGCACCGAGACGTCGAACGGCACAGGCGGCATGAGATGGCCATGTTGTATGCATCACTTCGGTTCCTCCTCCCCTTGAGTGCCTCAAGGTTTCCATGTACTCATATATAGTTTCTTTAATTTTCAGTAATAAGAAAACTGGGCTTTGGAAATTATGTGACTCCGAATTAAGCTTCAAATTAGTCACAAAAATTTCGTCACGACAGCGACGAATCCATGTTTTCTTCTAGGGTTTGAACTGGTTCTTGATTTGCAAATCTCTTGATAATTTGATAAAAATTGCATGCGAGTCATTTGGCTAATTGGTTAGGTGTTGTGTGTAGGGTAAGAAGTCTATATCGGATCACATGAACGAAGCAGCGAATTATATTAGACACCTGCAGAATAAGATAAGGGACTTATCCGAGAAGAGGGATAGATTGAGGAGATGCTTAATTGGAGCATCGGATGACAAAGAGTCGAGTGGCAGTGTTATATCAAGACCAGCTATCCATGTTCATGCTTTCCAAACTGTGGTGGAGGTGGTGGTCACTACTCGGGAGGAAGAAGGGCTTCCACTGTCTAGGGTTTTAGAGTTACTGATGGAGGAAGAGGTTAGCGTAGTGACATGCGCGTTAGTTACTGTGAATCATGCCTTGATCTACACCATTCGCTGTGAGGTACTAATTTCAAAGCTGCTGGACTTTTCTGTTGATTCATTTGGGTGGCGACCGGTTAGCTACTATTTTATGGGGTTAGAGTTTAACTGTGTCTATATCTTTTAGGTTAACGAAGGGAAAACCGTAGATTCTGAAATGTTACAGAAGAAACTAGCTCAAGAGTTAAACTCAGATCATGAGGACTTGGTTAACTCCGTCATGTCAAGGTAATTAATTAATTTTTCTTGTCAGCCAGAATGAACTGGATTCAAGAGTTCGATTAATCGAGGGCGAATTCATGCCTGAAACACTACAAGAAAATGGGGCTCAATATATAGAGAAAGAAAATTTTATGGGAAGGTTATCTACTGACGAACTTTGAGCTTCAATGATGAATTTTTCATATTTTTCATGTAATGACACCATTTTGTACATTAACGAATGAGTTTGAAATTTGCGTGCGCTGTGTGTCTTATATAAGTTTAAATTCAATAATGTTTGTTTTCATGTTCACAAACTATGGCAGGGAGCATACGTACCCAGAACAAAGGTACTTGCAAACTGCTTAATTGAAAGATCAAGTGGCAATCTAGCTACTGGCATATATCCTCATCATGACTTCACTTTTTTTGTGAACAATAATAAAAATATATTTATTTACAAGTGAGATCAAAATGAATGGTTATCCTCACATCTTTCAAAATTTCCTACTTTCCCATGCATATATGGAGGAGGAACACTACGGTTTCCTCTGTCAAAGGAGCATATTTCTGATACAACAACGCATGTTTCCCATGTTGAAGATAATCATGAAGCATATATAGTTTTCAGATTTTGCAGGATGATTTAATTTCATTTCTTTCCGGATAATGGTAAACAGGCTTTATAAGTAAAAGATACACAAGTTGATATTGCCTTTCTAAATGTATCCAATGATTTTCTTAATTACTTCTCTTGCTTGATAATGATTTAATTTGTAAGTTAAAGTATGCAAGCTGCGTGATCGAACAAAACTACTATATCTATCTATCTATCTATCTATATATATATATATATATAATCAGTATTTTTTCGTGCATGTTTCTATTATTTGTGGTCTATAAAAAAACTTATACAAAGTAAGTATGGCGTGCAAAAATATATATTGTGTTACCAGATGAACTGCTGCAGTGTATTATATCTTTTTTCCCAGCTGGAGAGTTCCTTTAATTACAATTTGACGAAAAATTAACAATATTGACATTGGTGTAATGATCAGATCAAATCGATACAACAAATATACTGGAATATTTTCCTCCGTACTTATTCTTTTTTGTTTCTTATATAATCTAGGCCAGAATTATGATTTTTGTTGCTCATCGAATTTAATATGATTTAGCAAGGGATCAGTATGAAGCTTAGAAGCCTTAATTTTTTTATTCCCAGTGATATCATTGGGCATTTAAATTAAATTCATATAACTTTTGGAACTTCTTCAAAGAGATAGCATAACGTCGAAAATAAATGCTTAAATATTCCGTCAAAAGTTATTCCCATAATGTGATCAAGCATGTTTTTACAATACGGTTGATTGATAGTTGTGTCATAAGCATAATTACAGTACGGTAACCCCTAATTAAGCTACCTTGTTTACATGAAAGAAAAGAGACGTAAAATGTATGAAATTTACTTAATTATAACTTATAAAGAGTTAGTTATGATACAAATTTAAATTAGTGTAAAATCTTTATATGCTCAAAAAATTTTCTCTTTTTTTTGGTCTTTTTTATCAGAAGTGGACTACTTGGGGATCACTCGGTGAAAGTCCAAATTAATTGCATGGATAACCTTTAAGTAGAAAATATCAATGTTTTTGCTATGAATAACTATTTATATATACATTTTATAAAATTTATAGATTTTTTTCTTTAGTTAACCAAACAGTCCTTTAGGTAAATTAGTGAATTGAAAAAAGTAGGGCACAAATAGAATGAAAACAAGAAAATGAAGTGACTACCATGATTTTTTTTCCCTTTTGAAAATGCTTGTGGAAGGATGCACGTAGCTCTCACAACTCACAAGCTACTTTAAACTGCGATCCACCCATGTCTAGGGAAAAGATTTGTCATCCATCCATTGAATAAGAAATGATTTCGCCTTTCCCTCCCAGTAATCAACATCTTTACGAGATTAACTATATATCAAGGATGCATTTGATTTGTGATTAACAAGTAAAAGTGAGTCATGATTTTCCATCTTGGAGTAATGTTGTCAAGAAAATTTCAACATCGGTACATAAATATTGAAAATGCCATGGATTTTTAGGTTGGCTCGAAGTTCGCACCTGTGCCTTATGACCTTGTAGAGATCTTGTGATAGTTTGTGTGTACTGTTACGGCCATGGTGCAATTAATTGACTAGCCATGTTCCTAAACTTACAACCCTACACTTACAACCAATCTTAAATATTAGTCACAAGTGATTAGGGTTGTTAATTGAGCGAGTCAATTTGTGAGCATTTAGTCTTCGGTTCGGCTCGACTCAACGCAAAACTCGACATTTAAATACTTGAACTCAAACTCGAACTCGAATCCTACGAGCCGAGTTTGAGCAAGGCAATATTCAACTCGACTCGACTCGGTTATAACTTAAACTTAACTCGAAATCGACTAATAGTTCGACTCAATAAAATAATATAATAATATATATAATATCATTTGTCTACTCAAAATGCATTTAAAATTATAAATAAATATTATTATTAACTACATACTAAATGACGGTGGTGGTGGGGGTTGTAAAACCCGTGACTCGAGTCAGAGTTTTACGGGAGCGAACCAGTCGGTTCGAGTTGAGTCAGCTTCATGAACCGCGAGCTGAGTTGAGGCCAGTTGTGAGTTATGAGCGATGAGGGTCATGTATGCTCAAGTATACGATGATAACGTCAAAAAGATGATGAAAAATGGGTTATCAAGTATATGGAGGTATGCAGTATTGATTGTTATTTTATTTGATCGTAGAATATTTTTAGGGCCGAATGACGAATTAGGACGCGATATAGGGACTTTGGGTGGGTTATTAGTTATAGAACATATCATTTTGGATGTTGCTGTGTTCGTCTGATTTTACGGGATTTTCCCCATATTTTTCTAGATTTTTTTAGAATTTATTGCGAACTAGTTATTATTTTGACTCGAGTAGGAATCGAGTCAATACTTATTTACGAGTTTGCCATTGAGGGTATTTTTCTCCCTCCCGACACCTACCCTCCCAAAACCCTCGCCGCCTTGTGCTCGTCGCCGCTGCCGCCGCTGTCAACGTCGCACTGCCGCCGATCAACGCTGCCCCGCTCCGCCGTGCCGCCACGACCCACCCCGGCCACCGTCTCGCCGCCACGACACCGGAATCGCCCCACAAGCCACGACGCCCTCCCTCGTCGATTCGCGGCCGTCCGGGCCGCGCCGCCGCCGCTGTGACCCTGACGACCACCCCCTCGCTGTCGCCGACGTTTCCCCCATCATCCTGACCGCCGTCGAGGCGGGCCGTAGCCCCGATCGGAGCACGCTGCCGCCGTCGTCGACAGCCATCGCTGCCCCGGCTACCCTGTTTGACACCACCATTGGACCAAGCTTGTCGAGCTGGTGCCGATAGACCCCCTGATTGCCCCGTCCCGAAACATAGCCGGAAAACCGCCAGAATCCGCCGGAAAACTACCGACACTCGCCGGAAAACCGCTGAAACCGCCGGAAAATTGGATTCGTGGGAAATTCGCCGGATCATCCGCCGAACGCACCTGGTCCAATTTGATCGGACTTCGGACACCGCTAGGTGCCGAATTCGAGTTTCGAGCCACGAAACGGAAACCCTAGCCGTCGCCGATTTTCGACGACGCGAGGTATAATTTATTTTAACTTAATTATTTGAAAGTATTGATTATTAGAATTGCATGCTAGGATTGGTGAATTGTGTGTTATAATAATATATATAAATGTAGATTTGATTAAGGATAAAATATGAAATTTGTTTGATTGAGTGGTGTTAAAAATGGAGGCTAAGAAACTAATTAGGGTAACTAGGTAATGATCATGATCTAATGCAAACTAGCCTAAGTAGACTTGCTAGAATTGATATAGGTTGATGTGTGTTAATTGATGCGTGATTGTGTTGATTGTGTATGCATGTTACAGGATGTGTGATTCATCATGCGGGCGTCAGTTTTTAGCTTGATTGTGTAGGTACGGTGTAGGAGCTCGCCGCCTAGGCGCGTGGACCCGTTTGGAGCTTCTACCAGGTCCGTTTAGGACTCGTTCTCTGTTTTTACGCTACTCTATTGTGTATTTGATTTATCATATGCAGGATGAGTTAAGTGGCATTTTATCGGATCCCACTTAACTAGGGCCATTTAGCCAACGGTTCTTTTTTCGGATTAATAACCCTCGAGGATGAGATCCCTCGAGTTTGTTTTCGAACTTCAGATCCAGCTCACGATGCCTTCGGGCCTATTGTATAAATCCCAACCCATGCCTATATATATATATAGTTTTCGCGTTTTTGGTGAGAGATGGAATGAGGGTTACTGACGGCTACGCCTTCAGATAGGGTGTGTGCTCGGAAGAGCGGGCTCTGGAGCTGGGGAGAACCCACTTCGTTCCCGAAGAATCTGACAACTCCACCTTTGAGTTCCTCAAACCCGGAGAAGTGTGGAGGTTTATGGGTACTGCAATGCAACGTATGTCTAGACTTGTGGTTCAAAGGGTACTAAAGGCGACTGCTTGAGAGTGCTCGGCCTTCGTGCTCAAGGCTAGGAGTAATATGGAAGGTGCAGAGGGTGAAAATGAATGAGATTTGATGCGAGAAGCGATAGAGAAATGGCCAACGTATGAGAATGAGAAAGAAAGGGGGACGCTGTCAACTCGAGGGCGACGGCCCGATAGCGACGGCTCCCATATGTGCCCTGATGAGAGTTCTTGAGGAAGTATATGGTTTTCATTCAACAGGAGAGTTTGCTCTCCTTTGCCAGATTGATATTAGTTATTTTTCGGGTCGGTAACACTCGTTACTGACGGTTTTTCTATATATATGTAGGCGAGGAATGCGAGCGATGAAAGCTATTAGGACTGCAGAGGAGCAGCACGGAACCGCGCACACATGTACCTGCCGCGTGTAATCTATAATGACGTTGTCTTATTGCTACGTAAATGATAATTTTGATGTGTTTGCTTGAATGAATTGCTTGTTATGAAACAAACAGATTAATGTGAATGAGTAGGGAGCCTTGGAGTTCAGACTCGGCTCAGGTGAAAACGAATGAGATAATGATTGAATGTCATGGTAGATTGTTATGTTTTGTCGTATTTTGATAAAATATTTATATACACTTGTTGTGGACAGGTTGGCCTCTATTGCATTTTTAGAAGAAACTCTATCCGTTTTTCTTGGTTTCTCATTTATTGTTTTGTTTTGTCTTTGCTTGCACGTCATGACATGCATGTAGGACCCCGTTAGAACCCAATTATTCCCATCCATGCATTTCATGTTCGCATCTCCATCTTGAGACGCCGAGGGTAGATCCGGGTCGGCTTAACTGAATCCAGTAGATTAGCGAACGGTTCGGTCGCTAGTAACATTTCTGGGTCGGTTCACGGGTGAACCGAAATGGGGTGTTACAAGGGTGTTTGATTTTTTATTTTTTATTTTTTTTATTAAATATGGGTCGTCCTTGTAATTGAATGATCTAGATTAAAGTTTGAGAGAAAAATACTCTTTGCCCTCGGCTAAGATAGTATTTATATATAAATATATACACTAAATTAAATAGTTTAAGTGTATTCGAGCATGAGTCGAGTTCGAACAACATAAAAAATGTTAGAGTCAATTTCGAGCATGTGTTTAAAACTCGTTCGATCTCAAGCCGAATTCGAATAAACTTTTAATTATTTGAGCCGAGTTCGAGCAGAAGATGAGTTCAGTTCATTTGCTTGATTAGCAGCCCTAGTGCTAACTGCTCCATCAAAAACTCGAATTCACTCAATATTTGGCTCAATTCACTCGAATTAAGCGAACACAAGTTCACCTCTGTTTGGCTCTATTCTATTCGAAATTCAATAATTTAACTTAAATATAATAATTTACATATTATTTGTATAGTCATTTACATAAAATACATAAAAAATTAAACATAATTATATTGTAAAGATGGTTTTACACGATAATATAATGATTTTGTTCCCGAAAAATATATATTTTAGCGTGTTATTTAATCGAAACTTTCATACTTAAGTTTAATCTCAAGTTATACTAAAAAATATACAAATACAAATAATGATCGAGTTTTTTCATATTCAACTCAAACTTGACTCACTTCAAATCCTTTTGAGCCTGACTCTGCCTAAATGCTGGAGGTGGTAACCGGGCTAACCCGGTTCACTAACCGCTGAAAACCTAGCAAGATTGTGTCCAGCCACAAATTGATGGCTCGCGCGCTGGGCTAGCCCGCAGGACTAAAGAGCCATTGGACATCTAGCGGTGGACGCCAGAGCCATTGACAAACACCAATATCTCTTATGTTAATGACCATTTTTTTTAAAAAAAAAAGAATATTATTTTAGAAGAGAGACGAGCCGCGATGCACAATATCTGTAATCCTCTTAACTTGTGAGTGTGTAGGCTTCGTCGCTATTATTAGGGTACATCGAGTAAGGTTGGACCCACCAATGTTGTTGAGATTATGAATTAGATAACAGGAAGGATCATTATGTATCAACATTTGATTTAGGCGACGAGCTGTCACAGAAATGTTAAGAAGAAAAAAATTTTGCGACTTTCTACGAGAGAATATTTGAGGAACTTTAGTTGTCAACCCCAATTCCTTTACGGTGATTTTGTGATAGAGAATTATTTGACAAGCAAGGTAATGCCTACAACGGTGTTGATCTTGCGTGATGACTCTGATTTTAACTGTGCTTAAATTAAAAAGATTCATTTGTGATTAAATTTGAATCGAGCTCGATACAATTAAAGTCAAAGTTGAGTTGGAGGCAAATAAAATAAACAAGCACCCTCGAGGGTAACATCCAAAGTACAATATATATTCTTTTAGCTGCTACATCATAAGTATATATGTTTTTTGTTCTAAAAAAATTAAGAATAGATCTTTCTTTATAATTATCTATTTTCGTTAATTGTGGAGGCAAGCTGCATCGTAATAGGTTTTGCAATATTTTAATAGTAGGCAATCCTGCCATAAATTATAACGATGTGGGCAAAGTAATTCGTGATGGTTAATAGGCAGAGCGAGAATGTATGAAGTAATTCGTCATCAGGGACCGCAAGGGGGAGTTGTATAACATTACAAATTTAGTTATGGTAATAAGACACGGGTTGATGATTTTCCCTTTTAATCTCAGGTTGAGATTGACGGTGATTAATACATGAAATGAAAGGAGCTATGACTCTTAAAATAACTAATACGACGTGTAACACCCCGTTTCGGCTCACCCGTGAACCGACCCGGAAATGTCACCGGCGACCGAACCGTTCGTTAATCTACTAGATTCGGTTAAGCCGACCAGGATCTACTCTCGGCGTCTCAAGATGGAGATGCAAATATGAAATGCATAAATGAGAACGATTGGGTTCTAACGGAGTCCTACATGTATGCTATGATGTACAAGCAAAATAAGACAAAACAACAAATGAAAAACCAAAAGAAAATATATATTATTTTATGAAAATACGATAACACCTAACAATCTACCATGACATTAAATCATTATCTCATTCGTTTTTACCCGAGCCGAGTCTGAACTCCAAGGCTCCCTACTCAGTCATATTTATCAGTTCGTTTCATAACAAGTAATTCATTCAAGACAAAAACATTGTAATAATCATTCACACAGCATTAACACACCGTCATTATACGTTACACGCGGCAGGTACATGTGTGCGCGGTTCCGTGCTGCTCCTCCGCAGTCCCGACAGCTTTCATCGCTCGCATTCCTCACCTACATATATATAGAAAAACCGTCAGTAACGAGTGTTACCGGCCCGGAAAATAACTAATATCAATCTGGCACAGGAGAGCAAACTCTCCTGTTGAATCAAAACCATATACTTCCTCAAGAACTCTCATCAGGGCACATACGGGAGCCGTCGTCGTCGGGCCGTCGCCCTCGGGTCGACAGCGTCCCCCTTTCTTTCTCATTCTCATACCTTGGTCATTTCTCTATCGCTTCTCGCATCAAATTTCATTCCTTACCGCCCTCTGCACCTTCCATATTACTCCTGGCCTTGAGCACAAAGGCCGAGCACTCTCAGGTAGTCGCCTTCAGTACCCTTTGAACCACAAGTCTAGACATGCGCTGCATTGCAGTACCCGTAAACCTCCACACTTCTCCGGGTTTGAGGAACTCAAAGGTGGAGTTGTCCGGATCCTTCGGGAACGAAGCGGGTTCTCCCCAGCTCCAGAGCCCGCTCTTCCGGGCACACGCCCTATCTGAAGACGTGGCCGCAAGTAACCCTCATTCCATCTCTCACCGAAAACACGAAAACTATATATATATAGGCCTGGGTTGGGATTTATACAATAGGCCCGAAGGCATCGTGAGCTGGATCTGAAGTTCGAAAACAAACTCGAGGGATCTCATCCTCGAGGGTTATTAATCCGAAATAAAACTGTTGGCTAAATGGCCCGAGTTAAGTGGGATCCGATAAAACGCCACTTAACTCGTCCTGCACATGATAAATCAAATATACAATAGAATAGCGTAAAACAGAGAACGAGTCCTAAACGGACCTGGTAGAAGCTCCAAACGGGTCCACGCGCCTAGGCGGCGAGCTCCTACACCGTACCTACACAATCAAGCTAAAAACTAACGCCCGCATGATGAATCACACATCCTATAGCATGCACGCACAATCAACACAATCACTCATCAAGCAACACACATTAACCTATATCAATTCTAGCAAGTCTACTTAGGTTAGTTTGCATTAGATCATGATCATTACCTAATAACCCTAATTAGTTTCATAACTTCTATTTTTAACACCACACAATTCCACAAATTTCATATTTTATTCTAAATCAAATCCACATTTATACAAGTAATTACAATGCACAATTCATCAATCATAGCATGCAAATTCTAATAATCAATACTTTCAATTAATTAAGTTAAAATAAATTATACCTCGCGTCGTCGAAAATCGGCGACGGCTAGGGTTTCTGTTTCGTGGCTCGAAACTCGAATTTGGCACCTAGCGGCGTCCGAAGTCCGATCAGATTGGACTGGGTGCGTTCGGCGGATGATCCGGCGAATTTCCCACGAATCCAATTTTGGCGGTTCGGCGGTTCCGGCGAGTGTCGGCGGTTTCCGGCGGATTCCGACGGTTTTCCGGCGATGATTTGGGACGGGGCAATCAGGGGGTCTATCGGCACCAGCTCGACGAGCTTGGTCCGATGGCGGTGTCAAACAGAGCAACCGAGGCGGCGATGGCCGTCGGCGGCGGCGTTGAAAACGGGCGGCGGCGGCGGTGTGCTCCGATCGGGGCTCCGGCCGGCCTCGACGGCGGTCGGGAGGATGGGGGAAACGTCGGCAATGGCGAGGGGGTGGTCGTCGGGGTCACAGCGGCGGCGGAGCGGCCCGGACGGCGGCGAATCGACCGAGGGAGCGCGTCGACGGCTCGTGGGGCAAATCCGGCGTCGTGGCGGCGAGGCAGTGGCCGGGGTGGGTCGTGGCGGCACGGCGACTTCACGGCGGGGCGGGGCGGCGTCGATTGGCGGCAGCACGGCGTCGGCGGCGGCGGCAGCGGCAACGAGAACAAGGGGCGGCGAGGGTTTGGGTGAAGAATGGTCGGGAGGAAGAAGAAGTAGCGTGCGATGGCATTTTTGTAAATTAAACTTGACTCGACTCCGACTCGAGTCAATAATAATAACTATCTCCTAATAAATCCTAAAAAAATCCAAAAAAATTGGGAAAAATCCCGTAAAATCAAACGAACACAGCAACATCCAAATGATATGTTCTATAACTAATAACCCACCCAAACTCACCTACATCGCGTCCTAATTCGTCATTCGGCTCTAAAAATATTCTACGATCAAATAAAAATAACAATCAATACTGCATACCTCCACATACTTGATAACCCATTTTTCATCATCTTTTAGGCGTTATCATCGTATATTTGAGCATACATGACTCTCATCGCTCATAACTCACAGCTGGCCTCAACTCAGCTCGCGGTCCATGAAGCTGACTCGACTCGAACCGACAGTTGAACCGACTGGTTCACTCCCGTAAAACTCTGACTCGAGTCACGGGTTTTACACGACGAGTTCGTGGCAGTCTTGTCTTAATAGGATCGACCTACTTTCTTTCTCGCTGTAAGCCTATTATTGAGGTGCGAAAGGGCACTTACCTTAGTCATCTTACATCTCCCTTGCGAGTGAGCGTGATTTCGTGAAATGAAATTGAAACGAACAAAATTTAAATTAGTAATTTGGTTTGGTTTATAGTTAAGCCATGAAAAAATCATGGTTGCATGAATCGGAATCGGAATCGGAATCGGTTTTCCATGGAATCGGAATCGGAATCGGAATCGGTCTGAATCGGCCAAGAATCGGTTCAGTTGAATCGGTCCAAATTAATTTAATCGGTCATATATAATAATTTGACAATTTACAATATAAATATATTAAAATTGGGTATTGATGTTATTTTGATATTATTCTGTGTATTATAGTTTATGATATTTTTTAAATATTTTTTAAGATTTTTTAAATTATTTAGAATTAATTATTATTTTTGACTCGGGTTAGACTCGAGTCAACTTTTAATTACGAGAATGCCACCCTCCCCTCTCTACCCCCCGCCGCCGCCGGCGGCCCGGTCGGCGGCGAGCCTCGCGGCGGCGATGTCGGAGGATGTCGGCAGCCCGGTCGGACGAACCGTCGGCCGGCGGAATCGCGGCGGAAGCGTCGGACGGCGGAAGGTGAGTTCGGAACGGGCGCAGCGTCGGACGGCGGTGGGGTGGTCGGAAGGTCGGGCGGAGCGTCGGACGGCGGAATCGCGGCGGAATCGGGCGGAAGCGCGGCGGAATCGGGCGGAAGCGCGGCGGAAGCGTCGGACGGCGGAAGCCGAGTTCGGGCGGCGGTCGCAGCGTCTGCGGCGGAATCGCGGCGGAGGGCGGAGCTGAGGTCGGAATCGGGCGGCGGTGGCGTGGTCGGACGGAGCTGAGGTCGGACGGCGGAAGGCGCGGCGGAGCGAACGCGGCGGCGGAATCGGGGGGAGAGGGTTTGATTTAGGTTTTTAAATCCAAATTACCATTTTGCCCATGCTTAAATAATTTAATAAAAATTATACCTAGGGTATTTTGGTAATTTTACAATAAAACCGATTCCGATTTAAATCGGCCGATTCCGATTCCGAGTTAAATCGGTCGGAATCGGCCGAAACTCGCCGATTCAAGGCCCGATTCGGGGCCGACCGAGTCGGCCCCGAAATCGGATCGGCGCGACGCCGATTCGTGCATCACTTAAAAAATCATATGAATTAATATTTCAGTTTGGAACTGAAATAACTGAATTTTAAAAAAAAACCCAAAATCTATATTTTACGCCAATTATCATAAAGGAATTATATATATATATGATTAAATTTTATTTATTTATTATAATACATAGATTTAAAATTACTTATTAAATATTTATTTTTATTAAAATAATGATATAATTTTAAATAAATAATTAAACAAATTTTTTTAAATAACTTATAATATACTTCAGTTATTCAATTACCAAACCGAGTTAATCAAAATATTTCAATTTAGTTCTGTTCAATTTTAAGAGTAATTAATTCAAGTTCGATTAAGAAATCCGGTCGACAATTAAATTTTGGTTAATTCGGTTAGGTCGTACCCACCTAATACTCATCCTGATTCTGTGCCAAGGTCCAGTTGCTGATTTGAAGAATTGCTAGGGTTGAGCCCATTAATTCGATCCTGGCTCATTAGTGCTGTTGAAATCCATAAACCCGTTAGCAAATCTCTCCCGACTCATTTTGACGAGTTGCCGTTATATTGTGGAGTTGGATCTTCTATTCGAGCTCAACCTCGTGGATATGCTCGGCAAGCAGAATTTCAAAACACGATCTTGAAGCTGCCAATTTGACGGCGGATAATTGAATCATTTTCCGAAGTCGGATCGAGATCTTGAATTATTATTACGTAGAACTGATAAGCAGATTTTGCTTGTTTAATTTTGCGTGTAGAGCTTGTTGCCGAAAAATTCATCGTGTTTATGAAGCTCTAGTTCAAAACTACATACTTATGGAGCCACTCTTAGAATCTATGTACTTATGGAGCCACTCTTAGAATCTTTGTTGCTTTTATAAAAGAAAACAATTGCAACATACATTATTGTGTACTTTGAAGGGCGTCTCGATGGCACCCAATACATTGATTTCTCCTTCGTCTTCTTTCGACCTCATTTTAGCTTTCCACGAACTTCCAGTGATCTCCCATGGCCACCATTTGGGGTGGGGAATGGGCGGGGCCGGACTGAGCTAGTGCGGCCCGGCCCGGCCTGTCTAGAATGAGGGCTCAAGCCTGGCCTGAGTGACACCTCCTAGCTCCAACCGGCTGAGAAATGATTGGAATTTAACACTTGGACCCGTTAAAACGCTAATTATTATCTATTTTTTTTAAAGCGCTAATTATTGCATTTGACTCTTGACTACGAGAACAAATTTGCTCCGTACTACTCTTTATCGATCAGATAGCAAAGGTTATATTTGTCGTTTCACGATTTATACGTGGCATTTAATGAGCTCGCCACCAGACCAGCAATTTAGATATTATATTTACCTACTCTACTCAACAAGGAGAAGGTAAAGCTTAAATTAAATAATCTTCATTGTAACTAACAGACTCGTTGAAAAATAAAAAACAGAGAGAAGCCTAGACCCAATCCCTATCTCACACAGGATGGAGACGTCCCGAATTTATACGCATTTGTTGCCGACTGTGGGCAAGTGTTTTTTTTTAATAATAGATTGATATCAAATACAAACATTTTTTAAAGTTTTATCAAATATTTGTCCAAAATAGCTGCCTGTGCATCCGCTTTGAACAGCGAAAACCACACCCCCACCATCCCCAGTTGCAAGAAACTTGGCCGTGGTTGGCCGAGCAACGACAACACTCAGACTGTTCCCAGAATCCAGGTAAGTCGCGAGCATATGCAATTCTGAGGTGGGAATTGCTATCACCTGTCTCTCCTGTCCCCATACAAAGCTAGGCTGGCCTCCGGTGTCTGGAGTGTGGGGTGACCCTTCAAACCGCTTGACACTTCTTCCTTTTGTCCACTTTCTTACCATATTCCTCTTACAACGCAAATATGCTCCTAGTCCTAGCACGCAGGTATATTGGTTACTCGTATTGGACTTTATTATATTTTACATTAAATTATTAAGTAAATAAATTAAATAATAAAAATATACCTCAAGTCATAAAAGAAATTAAAATCTTGACTACTTAAAATTAGAGTCTTGACCACCTAAATAGAGTCCTTAAATTTTGGTCTTCTGAATTTAAAAATTTTTTTTCTAAAATTTAAATTTTGGACAATGAGATACTAAAACAAAAATTATTTATTGATTTATGGACTATAATTTCTTTATTTATAGTACCTATCACGAAAAAAATATATGAAAAGGTATTTATATATTGAATTCTACATTTTTTACATTAAATTTAATACTTTAATTTATAATCCATAACTTTTCACTTTAGTATATCAATTTAATTTAAACCTATTTTATATAATAACATATGATACAATATTTAATTCACGTATATATTTATGTCTAACATCCAACCGTTAGCACCAATTCTAATCAAACCCAACTCGTATCCGAGAGGGTGTGGCGAGGATTGATCACAGATCCACTGCAGCAAGACCGCTCTCTTAATATGTAATTATTCATTTACTAACATGAAGAGGACGAAAGAATGACACGCACCTTTTTTTCCCAGATCTTGAAGAGGCTCTGCAATGGAGCGCCAGCAATTTTGTTTGGCATTGTTGCGAATGTCCGATCCGGTTTACGTAAAAGAGATCGGGGGAATGCGAAGAATGAAAAGTCAGCGACGGGTTCAAGTCTCTTCTATCCCCACATCACCTGCGTTTCCATTCGGACCTTTGTCCCATTAACTGTTTGCTTCAACATGCCCACTGCCCGGCTCCGATGTGTATTTTCGTCATTCCGGTTAATGTAATTTAGTTAGCCCAACGACTCAAACAGTCAGGGGACCCACAACTGAAGCTGGAAGTCCTCGTGGGACCCTCGGTGGACAGGGTTTGGTGAGGAGCCCAAAAGTGTTGGGGCTTTTAAATAAAAAGCCCACCTGCCCCTGACTGCCGGCTGCCCAACTATGAGCATTAACTGAAAAATGAGATAAATAATTCCTCTTAAATCTTTCTTATTTATCCCATCTTGTAGCAGTTTTATTTGATACTTCTGATGTAATCTGTTTTTATGGTCTTAGTGCACGGCCCATAATCTGATTGTGTTTGTGACACTGTGCATCTTTATCCAGTTATTAGCCAACATTTGGCTAGCTATTAGTAATAAGTGTTTCCGTTGAAAAATTATGCAAAAGCACAACAAATCCGTATCCGATTTTGTTGACGGATAAATTA
Organism: Piper betle; assembly: GCA_033002965.1. NCBI lineage: Eukaryota > Viridiplantae > Streptophyta > Magnoliopsida > Piperales > Piperaceae > Piper > Piper betle. The sequence continues at coordinate 96,650 of JAURVB010008213.1, read as the reverse complement.
TTGTTTACTCACATAATTTGCAAGATATATAGAAATAAACAAAATCACGAATCCAATGCCAAAGCTATTAAAAAATTCAAAGAGTCCTATGTAAGTTGCAATGGTGACTCGCAAGATATATCTCGACAGTCTTCGATGAAGAAAACATATTGGTGTGAAGAAGTTTTTATACATTTCTGAACAAATTGAATTAGTTGATGTTGGGCACAAGTCGAGCTAGTTCACAAATTTTTGTGATTTGATTCAAATTCGGTTTAAAAATTCAATCTTAAAAGATTTGAACTTGAACTAAAAATATATAATCCGACTCGATTATAATAAAGTTGGTTTCGAATTATATCAAACTTGACTCGATTAGAGTCGAAAAAATTCAATTCGGCTTAATACTCGGTTCGAATCTACTCGATGTCGTATATAAACTATTAGTATTTTTTTAACAATGCATAGATAATATGATATTAAAAATGATATTTTGCTATAAAAATAATTAAATCTAAACAATCTAATAATAATTATATGACAAAGTTTGAAGTATATCTTCACCAGAATGATCTTAACCTTCGATAGAGACGATTGATAGAATATTTGAAGGACTACGACTTCTAAATCTTATACCATCGAGGGAAAGTGAATGTAGTAGCCGACACGTTAAGTCGGAAGGCAAAATAGACAAAAGTCAGCAGCTAGTTAGACTTTGGGCCATGTCAGCAGAAGTAGTAGCTATTAATCCGGTGGAGCAACTAACAGGCTTACTGACAAATTTGGTTGTTTCCAATGATTTAGTTGATCGTGTTAAGTTAGCACAAATGGGAGATGAGGAGCTGAATAAAATGTTGGACAAGATTCTTGACATTGTAGCTAATTCAAATAGTGTGATCAGATTTAGAGGAAGGTTGTGCGTACCCAAGGATAAGGCACTAAGGCGGAATATTTTGGAGGAGGCTCATCGCTCAAAGTTCTCGATACACCCTGGAGTTACTAAAATGTATCAGGATTTAAAGCGAACCTACTAGTGGATTGGGATGAAGAGGGATGTTGTGGATTTTGTCTCTAAGTGTCAGACTTGCCAATAGATCAAAGCCCAACATCAACTACCTGAAGAACTATTGCAACCTTTAGAAATACCAACGTGGAAATGGAAGTGTGTCACAAGCAATTTTATTTCAAAGTTCCCAAGAACTCAAAAGAAGCATGACTCCATAAGGGTAGTTGTGGACCGACTAACTAAGGTAGCTCACTTCATCCCCACGAATTCAATGAGAATGGCAGAATACCTGGCAAGATTATATGTTGACAATATTGTCAAATTGCATGGGATTCCAAAGGAGATAGTCTCTAACTGCGATCCCCTATTCACCTCACATTTCTTGGAAGCTTTCCAAAAAGCCATGGGAACTCAAATTAAGTTGAGTAATGCATATCATCCCCAAACTAATGGTTAGAGTGAGAGGATTATTCAAACTTTGGAAGATTTGTTAAGAGCTTGCATTCTTGGCTGGGGAGGTGACTGGGAGAAACACTTTGCCTTGGTTGAATTCACATACAATAACTCTTACCAAGCTAGTATAGGGATGACACCATTTGAAGCCTTATATGGTAGGCCCTGTAGATCTCCATCGTGCTAGCTGAAGTCTACCGAAGCAGTTATAGTCGGGCCAGAGATGGTGAGGGAAGCAACTGAAAAGGTGAAACTCATTCAGCAAAGACTTAAGGCAGCTCATGATCGACAAAAGAGTTATGCTGATACTCGAAAGAAGGACCTAGAGTTCCAAGTTGAGGAGTTTGTGTACCTAAAGACATCTCCTATGAAGTGGGTGATCAGATTTAAAATATCAGGGAAGTTGAAGCTAAGATTCATAGGACCGTTTCCAATCCTGGATCGAGTTGGGAATTGTGCATATAGATTAGCATTGCCACCAAGCCTAGCTGGAGTACACAATGTTTTCCATGTATCAATGCTAAAGAAATATGTACGAGATGAAGATTATATCATCACCAATTTTGAAGACTTAGAGCTACAATCAAATTTAACCTACGAGGAATCCGCATCCTGGCAAGAGAAATAAAGACACTCAGGAATAAGGAAATTCCTTTGGTAAAAGTATTGTGGAAGAATCAGGGGTCAGAAGAAGCTACATGGGCGATTGAACAAGAAATGGCAAGGAAATACCCTAGCATGTTTGTGGCATAGGAGTTTTATATTTGTAGTAGCATGAACTGATCTCCAAGAAATAAATAAAATTAATCATGATTGTTCTGTTGCCCGTTATGATATTTCGGGGACGAAGTATTTCCAAGTTGGGGAGATTGTAAAGACTGTGAAAAAAAATGGATGCAGACGCTGTCCGGGAAGGACCAAACGCGGTCTGGAAAGGACCAAGCATTTTATATTTTTTACCCGGTTAATTATTTACCCATTTTATTATTTACCCGGTTAAATGAAATACGGGTCTAGGGGTGTTTTCACATACCCTAGCCGTCATTTTCACTATTACAAATTTGAAAGAGGATGTCATTTTTCACATACGTGTGTAGGGGCGTCTTCTTCACCTTAGCTGCCTAGTTCTCCTCTTCCTTGCCGGTGTTTCTTCCTTGCTTGGGTATCCTTCCTATCTCCTTCTTCTTAATTTTCTTGCATGCATATTTTTAATTGATAGTAAACTTGTTAAACATGTGAATTAAAGTCTGAAATCAACAATAACAACTAAAACTAAACTGGAAAATGGAATTTCGCCATGGCCGATGGGTCTGAAGTTGGGCAATGATATGCGACTATAAACAAAGATTTCAAGGCAGCCCTCACACCCCCGACGACCTCTCTGGCTGCTGGGTCGAAGGGTGGCGTCACCTTGTCCCTGGGTTCTGATGGATGGCAGAATTTCAGTGGTTATGGCCGGAGTTGTAGTGTGCGATGTTGTGGGAGATTCCAGACATCCAAGCCAGTTTGCTGGGCAAAGACTCACGCCGTGCATGCTCACAACGCTTGGCCTTGACGTTGGGTTGTTGTGTAGGGAGAAGGGAAGTGTTCCCGATGGTGCTGCTGGCTAGATGAAGTGCACCTTACAGTCCCGGTGGTGCTGCTGGCCAGGAGTCGCTCGCCTTGGTGCAGAACGGAGTTTGACGTGGAAAGTTGCTGTAAAGCACAAGCTTTATGATTCCAATTGGATTGGTAGGGAAGGGAGTGAAGGACATGGTCTAGTTTTTGGTTGAAGAGGAAGATATCAGGCCTAGTTTGGTGCAGGACGTTGCCTTGGATAGCTGCTGTAAAACATGGACGTTAGGTTTCATCTTTGCATGTTTTTATGTTGTTGTTGACGTATTGTTGGGATGTTTATATGGTTATTCAATTGGGTTGCTAGGGATTTGAAGAAGGATGTGACCAATGGTGGTGCCAAGGTCTGGTCAAGTGCAAAGAAGAAGGTAGGAGAAAAGAAAATGGCCTTGGGGAAGAAGAAGAATAGGAAGATGGCAGTTTTGTAAATATGGGTTGACTCGATACCGACTCGAGTTAAAAATAAAATTAACTCATAATAAATCATTAAAAAATAATTATTGTAACACCCCAAATCCGGTCCACACTCGTGAACCGAACCGGCATGTTACAGGCCCCGGTTAAGTCGGCTAACCCGAACCTAACTCATGCGGATCCAATCTCGGCGTCTTAAGATGAAGATACAACTCGCAATGCATGGATGAATACACAAACCTAACATGGTACTACATGAATGACATGCAAGTCAGAGTACACACCAAAACCATCCCGATAAAAATTAATAAAAGTTTTGAAATATGACGGACAGAATTTCCCCTAAAAATGCAATTAGGGGCCACCCTGTCAAATATACATATAAAAATATATATAACCAAGTATCAAACAATTTCATTCACGCAGAATCTAATTTACTATACTCTCATTCTGAAGCTTGGGTTTCAACCCATCACACTTTTGCTGCGCTACTCTGATCATTTCATTTCATCTCATTGTCAAGCCTCAAACATTTACTCATAGCATGTTTATAAAATAACATCATAAACAAAACATTAAACATTCAATCACCCGATGTGTGTGTGCAGAAGACCTTATTGCTCCTCCGTCCTGGCCGGCCATCCATCTCGTGCTTATCACCTACATATATATAAGAAAAACGTCAGTAACAAGCGTTACTGGTCCGGAAAATAAAATAACTATAACAAGCTGGCTATGAGAGCAAACTCTCATATGAAAGAAAACCATATACTTCCTCAAGAACACTCTGAAGGGCACTACTGAGGAGCCACTGGGCTGCAGACCCGGTAGCATCCCGAACTTACTGCTGCTGGTACTGTGCTACTCTCAGCACTTCTTTTTCAGTACTTCTCGTGAAACTTTATCCTAAGCCCTCTCCTTACCTCCATATTTCTCCTGGCCTTGAGCACGAAGGCCGAGTACTCTCAGGCAGTCGCCTTTAGTACCCTTTGAACCACAAGTCCGGACATGCGCTGTACTAAACAGTACCCGTAAACCTCCACGTTCTCCGGGTGTGAGGAACTCAAACGCGGAGTTGTCAGGATCCCTCGGGAATGGAACAGTCCGCTGGCACTAATCCAGAGCCCGCTTTGACTGTCACGGCATCCTCTGCATGGTACGTGCAGTCGGTTTCTCCATCTCTCGTCTCACTGAAAACTCGATAAAACTATATATATAGGCCTGGGAAGGGATTCATATAATAGGCCCGAAGGCAACTTGTGGTGGATCTTGTTTTCGAAATCATCCTCGAGGGATCTCATCCTCGAGGGGTTATTAATCCGGAAATATTCGATTAAATGGCCCGAGTTAAGTGGGATCCAATAAAACGCCACTTAACCCGCCCTGCAAATAATAACATAAACATACAATGGAAGAGCGTAAAACAAGACGAGTCCTAAACGGACCTGGTAGAAGCTCCAAGCGTGTCATCGCGCCTAGGCGGCGAGCTCCTATTCCGTACCTACACATCAAAACTAAATACTAACGCCCGCTAACTAAATGATGCATCAAACTCAACACAATTAAACACAGAATCATCATCAAAATAACCATCAAATAATTATAAGAATAAATAATCCTAACTCAACTACTCATACCATATCTTATTCTGTTCTTCTAAGTTGCATCGTACTAGATTAACATGTTCATACACAATTCATCTCATTAGATCACTTCATTCACTAATAATCTCATCATGCACATCTTTACTTTATTCATGGTCAAGACATTAATCATGATAATTAATTAACCCTAGCATGCTATGCTAACAATTATCATCAATTTTAAATAAATCAATCGGAGGTAATTATACCTCACGTCGTCGGCAATCGGCGACGGCTAGGGTTCCGTCGCGCGTCTCGGAGCTCAAATTCGGCGCTCATCGGCGTCCGAAGCTCGATCGGGCTCCACTGGGTGAGCCCCGCGGAAGATCCGGTGAATTCCGGCGAATTCCAGAAATTCCGATTTTCCGGCGGTTTTCCGGCAGCTTCCGGCGGTTTTCCGGCGACTTCCGGTGGTTTTCCGGCGACAATCGCCGGCGGCGTCTACTAGCTGGATAGGGGTCATATAGGGTACCATTGGAACCGGCTCGGCGAGCCCGACACATCCACGACGTCCACATGGTCGGCCGAGGCGGTGGCTCGCCGGAAAAAGGCTAAAACAGAGCCGGCGGCGATGGGTGGCTCGATCCGGCCGGCCACGGTGGCGACGGCCTCCGTTCCAGTCGGTGAAGGCAGCTGAGGGGTCGAGGACGTCGAGCCGACCACCTGATCGTGGTGGCGACGGTCGGCGGCGGCCGATCGGCGACGCGACCAAAACCTTGCCGCGGCGCTACGCACGGCGATTCCGGCGTCACGGCGGCCCGATTGGGGCCGGACTTGGTCGGGGCAGCATGGCGACGGCGTCGCCGAGCTGGGCGGCGTCGGTCGACGGCCGGGCGGCGCCGACAGCGGCGGCGGTGGCGCGCGAACGGGGGCGGCGCGGCACGAGGGTTTGGGCGTGGGGGAGAAAACGTCGGGGGTGTGTGTGGTGGCAAACTCGTAAATAATACTTGACTCGTCTCCGGCTCGAGTCAAGTATCATAACTAACTCGTATTAAATCCTAAAAAATTTCATAAAAATCGGGAAAAATCCCGTAAAATCAAACAACACCAAAAAAATTATAATGATATGCTCTAGAACTATCAACCCACCCAAACTGCCCGTAACGCGTCCTAACGCGGTAAACGGCCTAATATTAATTCTACGATCCACTATATATAAAAGTAAATAAAAAAAATGACTGGCATACTCTCATATATCTGATAACTCATTCTGTTCTGCTGTATTCATGACGTTATCATCATATACTTGGGTACGCATGACCCTCATAGCTCATACACGAGACCGGCGTCGGCTCGGTACACGTGTCCTGAAACTGACTCAACTCGAAAAATAACGGTCGACCCGACCGGTTCTGAATATAAAACCCTAACTCGAATCGTGGGTTTTACAATTATTCTAATGGGTTATGGGTTAAAGATAATAAACTAACTAATTATTGGACGAAATTGACATGGACATAAGTAATAAAAATACGGTAATGATAAACGATCGATAATTAATCGGCACACAACAAGCGATTAAATTAAATCAGAGAGTGATAAGTAATTAATAAAATAAATATTTTACCTTTACTATATTAAAGTTAATATTAGGTGAATAAAATAATTATTTTAATAATGAGTCAGTGATATAGAAAATGAGTTATTAAACTATAGTCGGGTAGAAATCACTCGCGTTGAACCTAAATAACATAATGAAAATATATAAAGTTCGAAACTTTATAGAGTCGAATAAATTAAAATAATTGTATTAATAATATTTATGGATTAAAGTAATACAAATTATTTTAAAAATTTTGATTAAATAACTTAATTAATTAAATTACAATAAATAATAGTAGCGATTAAAAATTATAACTGAAGGAAAATATACTAATAATTGTAATTACATATTTGTTTATAAGTTGATAATTATTTTATCTATTTATTAAGTGTTAATTATGATTTAGATAATAAATTCAAAATATAATGTAGGATTTAGATAATTATATCACATGACTAATTTAATATTTTTGAAAATGATATATATATATATATATATATATATATATATCTTAGATATTTAGCTGCATGCATTGCTACTCGAATAAAATTATACTTATGTATAATTTTATATTTCTCGTTTAGATTAAGATCATTGGTCGCAGCTGTGAGTTTAAAATATCTAGGTCCGTATAATCATTTGAAATGTTGTACTTTCCCTTGTTGCCAGCCCTGGTCGTCCTGAGCCCAGATTTGACCACCATACGCAGTAACGCAATCGGGGGCAAAAAATTGACTCAGTTCGATACGGGGCCGCTCCTTTAAAATTACTGTGTGTGTTACTATGTGTATCTGTATAATTAATTGAAATGTTGTATTGTCTGTACAATTATTTGAAATATTATTTTTCCCAAACTGGTATAATTATATAAATGTTGTATTTCTCCAAACTGGTATAACTATATGAAATGTTGTATTTTCTCAAACTGGTAGCCTTGTCGGCACAAATTTCAGAATGAGCTAGGAGATAATTTCTAATCTCAGAATGAACTGGAAGACCATGATTAATCTCAAAATGAATTGGGAGACCACCTAATCTCAAAATGAGCTGGGAGACAATTTCTAATCTCAGAATGAACTGGGAGACCATGACTAATCTCAAAATGAATTGGGAGACCACCTAATCTTAGAATGAACTACGAGACAATTTCTAATCTCAGAATGAACTAGGAGACCATGACTAATCTCAAAATGAATTGGGAGATCACCTAATCTCAGAATGAGCTAGGAAACGACTTTTACTAATCTCAGAATGATCTGAGAGACAAATTACTAATCTCAGAATGACCTGAGAGGTAATTATTAAAGACTTGTGTAATAATAATAATAATAAATAGAGTGAAATGATAATAGGGATTATATTGACTTGTTTCATTTAATTATGCAGCTTAGTGGTTTTATCACTAATGCAGAATTGCTTCTACAGGTGAGCAGCATTGGACTGAAGAATAGAAGTGTGGTTGGTGGTTCTTTTACCAACCTAGGTATGGTGAATTAATAATAAAAATTGGACTTCCTTATTATTCTCTTGTGTTATAAATGTGGCTATAAGAAACGGTTCGAGACTGTGGGACAATTATTTTATATTTTAGAGAACATGATTTACTGTTATGATTTATATTATATGTTGCGAGACTTATTTGTTTCAATTCATGTTCTGGAATGTTACATTTATATTACCTATATTTTTAAGTAACACCCGGTCCGGTCGGGCAATGTCGTTACAGGTGGTATCAGAGCAACCTAGTTCCGTGTTAGATGGTGAGCTAGACTAGAGACGTTGGCTAGGCTACAGGTCATGGGCCAGAAAGGTCGTGGGCTGGGGCTAGCAACGGGCTGGACTAAGGACGTTGGCTAGGTTACCGGTCATAGGTCAGAAAGGTCGTGGGTTGGGGCTAGCAACGGGCTAAGTATAGGCATTTCGGGGACGAAATTTCCTAAAATTGGTGGATTGTGAGATCCCTCAACTTAGTCTCACATCTAATACCTACTGGGAGAAGATCATGTTTATAAGTGAGAATAGACTATAGATCTTTAACTTGGGTTAATCATTTTAAAGAAATGACGTAGGCCATTACGTTGCACTTTGGGCGGGGTTGTTACAGGTGCATCAATTAAGAAGAATATCATTTATATTTTTAAAATATTGCATTATAAAGAACAAACTTGATCTTCAAATTTATAGTAATAAAAACTAGAACATGACCCATGCTCCACTCGAACTCGATCATGCTCGAATTGAAACTCGAACTAAATAACTCCACTTGAAATCATATAACTCAAAACTCGATTTGTTTATCATATGAACCGAATTCGAGTTAAGTGAAACTCGAGTTGACTCTCCTGTGCCCAACCCTAAATGTTGTCTTTCAAGTTGTAATTAAGTGGATGGAATAATTTTACGGGGTGTAAAAAAACAATTCTAAGTGTTGAATATAGAATCCCCAGTTGAGAAAAATTTCCAAAGTTGGAGTTCAACAACATCAAACACAATATATGGGAGAATAATGCCTAAGAAATAAAACAAAACAAAACTCAAAGAACATAAATTTAACGTGAAAAACTCTCTTTGTATCGATAGTCAAAACCCATGAGCAACAATGAACAATGAACAATTCACAACTTCAAACAAAAATTATAGCCATCAAATATATAGAGATATACAAGAAGATTACTCACTCAACCTATATTATTGAGATTATAAGATTTCTATATCTCAATACTCTGTATAAGATTAAATTAATAAATAATATTGATCTCTCTTCTTATCTCTATATTCCTTTTCTTTTTTCTCTCACTTTCTCTCACACCCTATCTTATTTTAGATTGAGGCAAATGGGTTTATATTTATAGAGATGTTTTGAAGCCCTTCATCTTTTATAGAAGAACAAACAGTCACCTCTTTTTTGTATCCCAAGATTCCTTTAGTATTCCGAATATAACAATGACTACATATCATTAATATTTATAATTACAAATATTAACAATCTCTCACTTGGAGTCCGATTGGAACATTCCAGTCCTAATTCTTCCTCAACTTGTTCGTCGCATAAGTCCTTCACTTGCATATTAGTCCAAGTTCACCAAAGTTGAGCAAAAACTTAACTTTTGTCCTTCCACCGGTTTGGTCAACATGTTTGCCGGATTCGTTTTGCCATCAATCTTCTCCAACTTTAATTTACCTTCTTATAACAAAGATATGATAAAATGATACTTTAACCGAATATGCTTGGTCCTAGAATAAAATGCTGACTTTTTGGCTAAATAGATTGCACTTTGACTATTACTAAACAACCTGCATTCAACCCCATTAAAACCTAACTCATTCATTAAAGTTTTAATCCAAATATATTCCTTATTAGCTTCTATAGCAACCACATATTCAGCCTCAATTAAAGATAGAGCAACTATCTTTTGCAATTTGGAAATCCAACTTACCGTGGTTCCACCAACTATAAAGATGTATCCAGATGTACTCCTACCATTGTTCTCTATTACTAGTATGGTCTGAGTCCGCATAATCTTGCACATCAATATTATCAACCCTAAAACATAAACAAAAATTAGAAGTTCCTTTTTAAGTACCTGAAAATCCATGTCACTGCCTCCCAGTGTTCTTTTCCTGGGTTATTCATGAATTTGTTCACTACTCCCACTGCATGTGTAATATCTAGTCTCATACTCACCATAGCATACATTAGACTTCCAATAGCTGAAGCATAAGGCATCATTTTCATGTGAATTTTGTCCTCATCACTCTTAACACCTTATTTTTTTAACAATTAAAAATTACTATTTAAAGTAGTAGTCACCGGCTTAGATTCATTCATGTTGAATCTCTCAAGAACTTTCTTCACATACCTTTCTTAAGATAACCACAACTTCTTGCTTTTCTTGTTTGTGGTAATTTGCATCTTAAGAAGTTGTTTTGCTTCACCCAGGTCCTTCATTGAAAACTCTTGGCTAACCTCATCTTGAAATTAAAGATTTTCTTCATACTAGTCCCTGCTACAAGCATATCATCTACAAATAAAGTTAAAATAATGTAATTACCATCCTTAAACTTTCGTAGATATACATAGTGGTCCGAATTGTTCCTAGCAAATCCATTACCTAACATAAACTTGTCAAATTTCAATTACCACTGTTTTGGTGTTTGTTTGAGTCCATATAGACTCCTCTTCAATTTACACATCATATTTTATTTACCTTTGACTTCAAATCCTTTTGGTTGTTTCATATAAATCTCTTCCTTCAAATCACCATGAAGCAAAGTTGTATTTGCATCAAGCTGTTCTAAATACAACCCCTTTACAGCCACAATACTCAAAATAATTCTAATAGAATTCATTTTTACAACAGGTGCAAATATATCATGAAAATTAATTCCTTCTCTTTGACCAAAACCTTTCACCACAAGTCTTATCTTATACCTTTGTACACCAATAATTTCATACTTGACCTGATAGATCCACTTATTTTGTAGAACCTTCTTTTTGGTGGCAACTTCACCAACTCCCATATATAATTCTTCTCCAATGATGACATCGCATCCTTCATGGCCAACTCTTACTTAAGATGAGTTTTGTCACTTATTTCTTCATTATAGGACCCCGGTTCTCTTGCATTAGTATACAAAACATGTTGGATAATTTAATTTAATTTTTGAGTAGGCTTTCTGACCCTTGTGCTCCTCCTTCGTTCGGGAGCATCAACTATCTTTTGTGGTGGCTTTAAGTCATCGATTTCAACTTGTGCATCAGAATATTCAGAATTTAATTCATCATCATTTGGTTGATTAGCTCTGTGACTCACCTTCTTATTCGATCTACTTAGAAGATAATTGTTCCTCATCACTTGGAACAAATTCTTGATTTTCAGCACTTGGTATTTTTTTATCTGTCTTATCAAGCTCCATATACTCTTTTTCTTTGGACTCCTCATTTTTTTTGTTTTTCTTGTCTTTGTACATGCACTCTTCATTGAACACAACATCCTGATTTCGAAACACCTTGTTATTCTCGAAATCCCACATCCAGTAACTATACTTGTCACCCCATATCCAAGAAATACACATTTGAGGAATTTTGAATCAAGCTTCTTTCTTGATTCCCTGTCAACATATGCATATGCAATACAACCAAAGACCTTAAGAAAAGAGTAGTCAACTTTCTTACCAACCCATACCTCTTACAGTATTTTTCTATCTAAGATGCTTGATGGGCTTCGATTGATTAGATTGATAGTTATATCCACAGTGGCACCACAAAAATGCAAAAGGAGTCCAGCATAAACTCTCATGCTTCTCGTTTGCTCTAGGATGGTTCTGTTTATTCTTTCTGTCACCACATTCTGTTGTGGTGTCCTTGGCAATGTCTTTATCCTTTTTATTCCCCATTTTTCATAATAGGAGTCAAACTCCTCATTGCAACATTCTCCGTCATTATCTGACAGAAATATTTCAATCTCAAACCTCAAACCTATTTCATTCTCAACTCGGGCTTTCCATATCTTGAAAATGGTCAAGACTTCTGATTTTTTCTTAATAGTATAGATCCATATCTTCCTACTAAAATCATCAATAAAGGTAACAAAATAGAAATTACATCCAAAAGATTTACCATGGGATGGCTCCCAAACATCTGTATGAGCCAACTCTCGCCCATCCTTTATGAAGCTGACCAGTTTCTATTTACCTAAAACACAATCTTCACAAAAACCAAAGTTAGAATCAATTATACCTGTTAAAACCTTCTTGGAATGTAAGATCTTCATCCCACTCTCGCTCAAGTGACCAAGCCTTCTAGGCCATAACGTTATTATGTCATTCTTCTCAGCGGTCAATAAAACAAGTGGATCTACCTTGGTAGACAATGGGTAAAGTGTGCCCACCGCCTTTCCTTTGATCACCACCACTACTCCCTTGCTGATCTTCCATTGATTATTTTCAAATGTGATCCTATAGCCCTCTTAGTCCAGCTTTCTAACAGATATAAGATTCTTCTTCAATTCAAGTATATACCTGACCTACTTGAGAATAAGTTTACCTTCATCATGCATCTTCAAATGAATTACTCCCTTACCTTCAATTTTGCATTTTTGACCATTGCCAATTGATATTTATCCAAACTCACTCTTGACAAAATCACAAAACCATTCTTTGTGAGAAGTACAATGAAATGAAATACCTAAATTAATATACCATGTATCTATTTTGTAATCATCATAAACAGATAAATAAAATTTCCCTTCATGACAATCTACAACATCAGCTACATTCTTGACTCGCTTGGGACAATCCTTCTTTACATGTCCTTCATTGTCACAAATCCAACAAGTAAGTTTACCTTTGAATTTTACTTTGAATTTAGAATGCCCTCAGTACTTAGGACCTCTACTTTGACCTCTTCCTCTTTCTTTGCCTTTGCTTTTGTCCACCGACAAAGTTGTGCCCAAGATGGACAGTATGCTATCTATCAAGCTCCTTTTTATCGTCTCCTTTTTATACTAAGTACTTCATCAAACTTTAGTTTTTCTTTTCATGCATTACTTATAGATGTAATTACTGTATCTTAATTCTCTGGCAAAGAACACATGAACATTAAAGATTTAATATCTTCATTAAAGGTCATGTCCACAAATTAAAGTTGCGCCCAAATTTTATTGAAATCATTTAAATAATTAGCAATAGATTTACCATCGAACATCCTTAAATAGACAAGCTTCCTCAATAAAAATAACATGTTAGAGGCTCAAGACTTCTCATAAATACCAGCTAATGCCTCCATCAAACCTTTAACGGTTGTTTGTTTGGAGACATTAAATGCCACCGAGTGTGTTAAACAAAATCGAACGATAGCTAAAGCTCGCCTATCCAACAAAGTCCACTCCTCGGCTGACATCACTTCTTACTTGGTACTTACAAGCGGTTGATGTAATTGTTTCTCGTATAGATAATCCTCAATCTGCATCCTTTACCATTGATAATTTGTTCCATTAAATTTCTCAGTCTTTCCCGTCTTTTTGTTTACCATGACTCCTGCTCAAATCAAGATCCGATTAAATGAGACCCAAATTTCTCCCAGATTGTACTAATTGTTGAGAAAAATCTCCAAAATTGGAGATCAACAATAACAAACACAAGATATGAAAAAATAATGTATGAAAAATAAAATAAAACAAAACCAGAAGAACAAAGATTTAACGTGAAAAACCCTCATTGTATCAAGAGTCAAAAAACACTCAATAACAACGAACAATGCACTACTTCAACTAAAGATTATAGTCATCAAATATATAGAGATGTATAAAAAAATCACTCACCCAACCTATACTATCGAGATTAAAAATTTTATTTATCTAAATATTCTATATAAGATTAAACTAAAAAATAATATTGATCTATTTTCTTACTTTTATATTCCTTTTTTCTCTCACTTTCTCTCACATGTTATCTTGTTTTAGAACTAGGCAGATGGAAGAACAAATAGTTACCTATGTTCGGTATTTCAAAAAAATTTAATATTCTGAACGTGACAATAAACTATATATCATTAATATTCATAATTAAAAATAATAACATTTTTAAGAACTCTAAATTCACATACCTTTTTTTCTTTCTTTTTTATTACGAAGAATACAGAGTCACGAAAGGGGCCGTGTTCAAAATCAGATACAAAGACACCAGGAATTTTGGGGAATGTTAAGCTAGTCGATGCTAAGCCTCGTGGAATCGAACTGAAGCAACCAAGTCTCGACTTGCATAATTTGTCAAACACCCTCATGAGAATTGTCAATTATGGCAGTTGAGACTGACCTCTGTAGTTTGACAAAAGAACGTAGATCAAATTAATCATAAATACTTCAATCAATCAAATTACATCAGTGATTCTCAATACACCCCACAATGTTTATGTGTCTATCAAAACTTATGTATATATATTATAAATTTTATTTAAATTTATATCTATATGTATATATATTATAAAAATAAATAAATTTTCTAAAATCCTTATTAGCAAGGATATTAAACACATTTGGGCACGCATGATGGAGCACGTATCAAAAACACAACATGTGTGATGGATCATGGATGGTCGTTCTCCTCCCTTAGAAACCTGCGTTAGTTGAATTATGTGCGCTCATTGCCCAGCATGGTTAAGGAACAGTTATATTAATATATTAAGAATTAATAATATATATATATATATATTGTTATTCTTATTTAAGGCACAAATGTATTGTCGTCTAGAATGTTCATTTTTAATATTCGAGCATGTCTAAAAAAACTTTTCCTTTGTTAAACACTTTTTTTAAGGTAATTTCTAATTTTATTTATTTATGTAAAAAATAATAAATAATGAAAAAGGTTGAACGCGACTTAATCTCATGTCTTTGGTATCATTGTTATTAGTAGTATATCTTTGTTCTAGATAGCAAGCAGTAACCACCCACTGGCTTTGTTACACCCCCCAGTAAAAGTCAAAACTCCCAATCCCCTCTTTTGATGATTTGATAGCCTTCCTCGCCTAACCCTTTCCACACCCATGCCGTCACGCCCCAACCCACCACCGCCCTCCTCGCCGGCGTCGATCTCCATGTCCCACCCCCACCGACCCTCCTCCCTCATCATCCCCATCGCCGCCGGATCCGCCGCCATCCTCGTCGTCTCGCTCCTCGTCCTCCTCTGCCGCCGCCTCTCCCGTAACCGCACCGCCCCCGCCGAGCTTACCAAGCCCGCCGCCCCCCGCTTCTCCTACTCCCAACTCCGCCGCGCCACCGACCGCTTCTCCCCCGCCAACAAGCTCGGCCAGGGAGGCTTTGGCTCCGTCTACCGCGGCCAGCTACCGGGCTCCGGCCAGCTCGTCGCCGTCAAGCTCATGGACTCCGGGTCGCTGCAGGGCGAGCGCGAGTTCCAGAACGAGCTCGCCCTCGCCGCCCTCACATCCCCCTGCGACCGCGTCGTCTCGCTGCTCGGCTTCTCCTCCGACCGCCGCCGCCGCCACCGCCGCCTGCTCCTCGTCTACGAGCTCATGCCCAACCGCAGCCTCCAAGACGCGCTCCTCGACCGCCGTTCGCCGGAGCTCATGCCTTGGAGTCGGCGGTTCTCGGTGGCTCTGGACGTCGCCCGGGGCCTCCTCTTCCTCCACTGCGACTGCGACCCCCCGATCATACACGGCGACATCAAGCCCAGCAACATCCTCCTCGACCAGTACTTCTCCGCCAAAATCGCCGACTTTGGGCTCGCCCGGACAAAGACCGGTGCGGCAGTCCTCGACGTCGCCGCCGCTTCGGAGGCCGAGCCGGCCGCCGGTGAAGACGACAATGGGTCGATTCTGGAGGAGACCGAGAGCCTGACACCCACGGCAGCGGCGGCCGAGATGCACTCGCCGGAGAGCTTCCTCCGAACGGAGGTGTCGCCGGAGACGGTGCCGCCGGAGTTCTCCCCGTCCGAGATCCTGGACCGCGCCAGCGCGTCGGAGGGCGGTTTCGACAAGATGAGCGTGGACAGCACCAAGGATGCGGCGGGGAAGAGGGCCGGGCAGAAGAAGTGGCGACGGCAAGGGACCGTCGGCGGCAGCGTGGTGGAATCGGGGGGATACGGGTGAAGGAGTACGTGATGGAATGGATCGGGTCGGAGGTGAAGAGGGAGAGGCCGAAGAGCGGCGTGTGGATGGCGGAGGCGGAGGAAGCGGCGGCGGCGGAGAAGATGGCCAGGTCGGAGAGGAAGAGGCACTCGAAGCGTCTTGAGTGGTGGACGGCCCTAGACGACGATCGGGTCGGGCGGAAAAAGGACAAGCCCCGCCCCCGCCAGGCCAGAGAGTGGTGGCGGGAAGAGTTCTGCGAGGAGCTGTGCAGGAAGAGCAGGAAGAAGAACAAGGCCGCGGCTTCGGATAACTCAGATGAGCAGTGGTGGCAGCGAAACGACGAAGAGAAGAACAAGAAGAAGAAGAAGCGGCGGAGCCGCAGCCAGAGCAGCATGGACTGGTGGATGGATGGCCTCAGCGGCGAGCTCCGATGGGGACGCCGCAACAGTTTGGATTGGGTGAGCGGCGACATCTCCCGCAGCGGCTGCGTGAGCAGCACCCCGAGCATGCGAGGAACTGTTTGCTATATAGCACCGGAGTACGGCGGCGGCGGGCAGCTGTCGGAGAAGTGCGATGTTTATAGCTTTGGGGTGCTGTTGCTGGTGGTGGTGTCCGGCCGGCGGCCGCTGCAGATGACGGCGTCGCCGATATCGGAATTCGAGAGGGCGAATCTCATCTCTTGGGCGCGGAGCCTGTCGCGCTGCGGGAAGCTTCTTGATCTGGTCGACCCTGCGATTCAGGGTGTAGACAAGGATCAGGCGCTGTTGTGCATCACTGTGGCGTTGCTCTGCTTGCAGAGGTCGCCGGCGCAGCGGCCGGCGATAAAGGAAGTGGTGGCGATGCTCTCCGGAGAAGCGGAGCCGCCGCACTTGCCGGTGGAGTTCTCTCCCTCGCCTCCGTCGGGTTTTCCGTTCAAGCCCCGAAGGAAAGCTCGGTGAGTCTCAAAAAGGGTACCCATTCCTGGGTAGACTCAGCTTTCTCTGTCTATTTTTTTTGTTTCTAGATCACCATTTTTTTTCACGTTTGGATGATTGTTTGTGTAAAGTAATTTATATCTCTACGGTGCTTCAATTGCTTCCATGGCCTACACAGTTTAGAAATGGTTCCCATTGCGAAAGAGTCCATGATAGCGAGTAAAAAGCAGAAAGGCTTGTTCTTTCTTTTTGTCTTTGCTGAATTTCAGGTATCCTATACAGGACATGATTATAAAGTTAGTGTTCTTAACATTGATGAGATGCTAGAGCCTGAGCTGCATAGTGGTAGGATGCTTTTACCGACAAGCTCATTCCGGCCACGAGGAACTGACATTAGTGGGAAGAATAGCAGCTTGCATGTGATATCTTTTTGTTTACTTTTCTCTTCTCCCAGAAAAGGTGAGAGAGTTAAAAGCTGCCTCTAGCTCTTTTCTTCCATTAATTCTCTTCACAGAAAACCAGGAAACAGAGACAAGAGGAACCCTAGAATTGGCTAGTAAACAGATATTAGTGCTAGTCTTACTAGATTTTCTGCCATGAATAACCTCAATTTATTATTAAACATAGCATCTTGTTTTTCTAAGGAATCTTTGCAAATTGAGATTATATTTTATGCAAAGCGCAGAGGCACTGCTGACAGTGTTTAAAACTTTCTGGGACTTGTGTGATAGATTAATCATTTACTTACAACAGTAAAAATTGTGAACTTCGGAAAAAAAATGTGAACTTAGAATGATTGCAAGGAAACAGAGCATTTTTGGGATGGTCTCTACAACTATATAGATATTGGCATATCTTTTTAGAGGGATCAATAGCTATTGTTCTGCTTTCATTGATCGATGAAAATGCTGTTCATTAGGTTCATTAGCTACGTATTGTCATTCATTCGACTGTCCAGATGTGATCTTTTTGCGGCTTTCATTAGATATCTGTAATTAGTGATGCTTCTAATGGATTTAATGTTCTATTGTCTTTCTTCTTATAGTTTAATTTTATGTGTCCTTGTATTACTATTGAATATATTACTGACTTGGTGTTTTTATTATTGTGAAAGTGATGATTTGAGTGTGAGTTTATATGTTAAGGAACAATGGTTGTACCTTCTGCTTCTTGATTCTTGTATTATAGCATTCCTTGCATATTGAAGAAAAGTAAAATATGGTTTCTTAATAAGGCCGTTTTATCTAAGGCCTTTTTATCTTTTTTCTTAAAAGATTTTTAAAAAAATTTTTCGATGCTGATATTTTGATCTCGTGGCATAGTACCAAAAAATTTGACTCTGTGCTTCTTTTTTGACTTTATAGTGGGTTGAATTTTTTCCCGTTCATGTGTGTTGTCTGTTTTGTTATTTTTTGTGGAGGCAAACTCGTTTCTATGCTTCTGGCCCCATGTAGCTGGAATAAAATGGTGTAGATGATGATGATGTATATATCTATGATATCTTTTCCTTTTTGAATTTTTATTTTTTTACAAGGCACATGTTTCATGTACTTAACCCAATATTAGTTAGAAGTTAGAATATTGTTAGCACTGCAAGGATAGGATGTCTTTAACCAAATTGAATATCTCACATCTGTTATTTATCAATGAGAAGGATAAATGATTATATTCATAACGGCATGAATCTCTAGCTAAGACCGATGGTCTTATTGTTTTGTATCTTTACGTTTTCTTCAAGAATTAAAAGGCTTTTAGCTTTTTTGCAATGTTATATCGTAAATAGGGTTCAAACTATAAGTAGGTGAATAATATATAGCATGAAAAGGCGGCGGCCTCTTATGACCTTTACCTAGTGCTTTGTTGTGGAAAGATATTCCTCTTCCTCTTGTATTGACTTCTATTTTTAAAGATTTGCACGGGTGCCTATTATCTCCATGTATGTGTTAATTTCTTGTTTCATTGGATTTCTTCGATGGTTAAAAATTGTAATGTGTCTTTTTCACTTTAACATGTTGAAGTCTTGACGATGATGCCATGAGTTGAGAAAGGTTGAGGAACTGTGAGCTATCTTAGAGTTAAGAGAACGTAACCAAAATTTTGGTATCGTTAAGACACATTTTCTTAGTGACATAAGCTTGCATATAACTTGGAACAATCCTTCTAAGTTCTGTCTATTGTGAGTGTGGTTAGATGTGTACTTTGATCTTCTAGAGAACCGGCCTGGCCTTGTGCGTGGTCAAAATTGTGGCACGCTTGTTTTTTGCAATTTGTATATATGTGCCATGCAAGCGTTGTCAGTTAGGGATATAAAAAACGGTATGGTTAAAAAAACTTTTGTAATTGGGTCCGAGGCGTCAGTGTTGATGATAGCGATGGTTTAAGTGTTGTTCAATGGCGCCCATGAAAGATGAAAATAAGGGTTTGACTGTTTTGGATTCTGAATCAATGGATTTGTGAAGAAAAAATCCCCTTGCCAGCCATCCATTTCACAATTTTCTGGCAAGTGATTTGAAAAATCTTTTTGTTGTGGAGTTTTGGTTCTTGGGATTAAGGTTTTTCTTCCCCGAGATTGAGCTTTTTCATCCAGCCGAATCACGTCGGCCTGGGATCAACCGGGTTTCTGGTATGGCCCAACGGGCAGGCTGGATTGAGCTTTGACAAAAAGCGAGCTGAGTGGCCGGTGGCCCAAAATCCATGCCCTTGTGATCCTTGCAAATGGTTGTAGTTCATCAAACAATTATAAATTAAGGGGAAAGAATCAAAATTTATTCCTGAAAGCTACCTGTGAAGCATAACCACATTTCTAAAATTAAATCAAAGATGGCCATGTCTCATACTTTCATAATCAGTATACCCTGGGAAGTGAGTAATCAATTTATTGTTTGACATTAGGTCTAGCACAGTCAGCTAACTTGGTTCTATATCCTCATGGCCTTCCCAAGCCATAGGAGTCAAGAGATAAGCGGTAAGGGTGGGATCAAACCAAGATAGCTTGTGAATAAATGGTCCGCTTGGTTCGACTTGAACTCATTATTTTTGATTTAGTAGTTTGATTATGTTCAAGTACTTGAATTTAAAATCAGTAATTTAATGAACTATATAGACGAAATGGGAGTAAAGTGATCGGCTTGACATAGCTAGAAACTCCAACTCAATGCATTTGAGTTTTGACAAAATATTTTACGGAATTTAAATTGACTACTAATTGATATTTCTCTTTTGTTTTTACAAGACACGGGTCCTTGCGCACGCATTCACCAACTCATATGCACAACGGTATACTATTCAGATATCTCGTGAGAAGCCCAGGGAATGATCATGGTCTTTTTCTTCACCAATACATACAATATTAGAGGTATATCACTACCTATACAAAGTGACAACATATAATAACAGTCAGTGACCAACTTCTAAGACACTCAGGAGTTGGTCACCTGTCGACAATAATAAAATCTGATAATTCCTACGAGGATGCCACTCTACTTGCACGAGTCAATTTAAGCAGTGGAAAGCTCAGGGTAATTAAAAGTTTTAGTCCCAGACAAAAATGAGCACAAGATGCCAGTGGAACCCCAACAAAAGCATTAATTGATGGAGTCAACAAGTGTTCAAAACTTTAAAAAATTTGAGTTCAGAGATGGTCACAAGCTTAAAAGCTATCAGCAATATAAGTCACTCAATCGGTACACTGCTCGGCCTAAAGCTCCTCGGAAGGGAAGCGTTGGGCATTCACATCTGAAATTTGACAGAGGAAAACGACGGCAAGTTGGAGAAAGCAGCCAATTCCTTGTTAAGACGCGTATCTAATAGATCATTCCAATTCCTAGATCTCTGCAACAGTAAAACGACGCCGATCTCTGCAACAGTAAAACTAGCAGCCAATTCCTTGTAAAGACGGGAATACGATAGACCAAAGAGTTGGAGCTTGCAAGATGACTCCTGCTACAGTTCCATTTGTACTGATCCGTCAGATCAGAGGTCTGATCTCTGCTACAGTAAAACAATCGAGCTAAAAAGAAAACCTGATAAGCTACGCATGCCTGGTTTGACAAACATTCCATGTTTAAAAAAATGAATAACAAGACTTAAGAAACTGGAAAGAAAAGGGAGTTCATTCCATAAATGATTGATTTACACAAAAGGGCAAGTCAGAAACTGCTTTCTCGAAGGTAAGACGCAAAACTGTGTTTCACGGGTTCCCCAATTTCCATGCTCTTGTCGACTTCTTCCGGTCCCAAGCCCCTTGGATTGATTGACACGTGCGATCTGGCAAGCAACAACCAGTTACGTGAAATCCCATGTGACCTTGTCAGACGCATCGACCGGGTCAAATTTCGCGGCCGCGGGTCCGGGCATCCACAAGCCCGACGCCGCCTCGTCCACAAGAAAGTCCAAGATCCGCCGACCGATATCCGCCGCAATGTCCTCCCACTCCTCTTCCATCCCATCGCCATCCAGACCCGCGCCCGGGATGTCCGACCCGACAAGCTCATCAATATCTTGTAGGGTTTTGCAGTCGGCTCCGGGGAAGGCCAGGATCCGAGCCCAAGTCCGATCGAGCAGCTCGACACCCGTCGGCACCAGTGATGACAATGCTAATGGCCCACGAGACGATGGGAGCCATGGCTTGAGGCGGAGGTGGGGCCGGAGGAGCTGTCCGATTATCTCATTCGTCAAACAAAAGAGAAGTCTTCGGTTCGGCCTGGTCCGAAGGTTGCAGAATGAGACATCATGATCGCGGTGGTTCCGGTCTTGCTCGAGAGAATCAAAGAGAGAAGGATCAAGTGGATGGACAGGAGAGTGTAAGAGCTCAATGGACACGGGTAAATCAACAGAGAAGCCGGCGAGGGCAAGAAGGGTCCGCAAGTAATGGAGTTGGATTGAGGTGCCGGTTCCGGTAGTGTTGCATCGGTGGCCGAGCCGAGTTGGAGTTGGGCTGCTGCCGTGCGCATGGCGAGTGCTGGGCTCCGAGGAGTCGGGTAGCAGCCGCCCTGGGGGATCCTCCTTCTCTGATGGGACAACTCTCGTCTCTTCCTTCCTTAGATTCTGTACACGCGCACAAACATCCAAATGTCCAATCCCAATCATAATCTTATAACTCGAATTTTGTTCTCTTTTCCACCAGTATTAATTGGTTTCAGAAGGAATATTGGATATGTTTATAGTGTATATGATGAGTGAAAAATGTGCACCTTTTCATGTTTGGGGGCGACAATCTCGTGGTGTAAAGGTTGGAGGGAGGACGACCTTCTGGCGGGGGGCCTGGACGTTGTGTACTTCTCGCAGTTGCCTTTTCTGCACTTCACGGCGAGCTTTGGCAGGCTCGACTTGTGCTGCTTGTGAGATTTGGATGGTGGGGATGTCAGTGGCTTCGAGCCCCTGCCTTCGCCAGTTGCTGATCCCATTGTTGTTAGTACTCTGACGTTCTTACCCACCTGGTCGACTTGAGCTCTCGACCGAGGAGAGGAGGTGAAAGAAGATGCGGTGGGAGGAGAAGGATAAGCACTGGTTGTGACGTGCTTGCATGTCTGAACTTGAAGGGATGTTTCTTCACGTTCTCTTGCATTGCGCCTTGCCTTCTTGAGATTGGTATCGGGTGGAGATGTATTGATCTGATTGCCATCACTGCTTCCCCTGCATCTTCCAATCAAGGATGCGTTTGTGATATCAGCTCCCAACACTCTTCGTCCGGCTTTCTTCATTGTGCCTCCAGTGATCTCATCATGGCCGGTCACTGGCTTCAACCTGGACGACTCCTTCCTCGCTGTCCTCGAAATTGATTCCGCCGGAGAAGAATCTCTGCTGCCCATACCAAAATCCAGCTCCGGCGGCGTACCGGTCATGTTTTCCTTGTTAAGCTGCAAAGACAACCTGTGCTCCACGTTCGACCGCCTGGCTGAAGGCATCCCCGACGTATCCGGGAGCGACCTGGTTCCACTCTCGTGCCGCCTGGTGGAGGACATAGCCCCCTTCAACCTCCGGCCAGACGACGTCGATAGACAGCGGAAGGAGGGAGAGGAGATGGCGGAAGAGATGTGGGCGTTGGGAGGGAGAAGGTCCAGACCCATTAGACGTGCAACGACGTTGGGCGTCTTGGGAGAGTTCTGCTGCAACGGGGAGCTGCTTGGCAGAGGTGAAGACGGCAATGGCGACTTAGGCTTGGATGTAAAAGCTGCATTTCTCGATCGGAATGGCGGTATCTGGATACTGAACTGCAACGAACAAATGACTTGAGTTTCATCAATATATGTGCATTATATGCTATTCCATAACATCACCAAGCTGGTTGGCAACATTGCTTACCGGAATGTACAAGTCTTCTTCATCTTTGATGGCGGAGGAAGAAGAAGGCTCCGCCATGAACGATCCCTGCTCCTGCTCCAAGCTGTTCCTCGGCGCCTCCACTCCTAGATGGTAAGATGAGTGATCAGCAGATGATAAGCCAATGTTCATAAACAAAAATCTCTCCACGAGATTCTTCCGAAAGTAGGGACAAAGATAGAGTTAGTATGATTGATGATGATGATGACAGGGAGACCCACAAGAGCGGGTTGGATTCAAAAAGTTGAACCACTAGCAATCATGATTCGATCCGAACAGGTGAGTTTGAATCGTGTGTCTCACTCCTCTCCTCCTACCAACCGAAAAACCCAGCATTTGCTTCTAAAGCAAGAGAAAGAACACATGTTCATGAGGGGCTTTACCTTTTGGAAAGAGATCATCATGGCTATCATCACTTTGGTCGGGGAGGAGGACTTGGGGGTGGTGCTCCTCCGCCTTCATCTGGAAATCAAAGAGGTGGTGCAGCACATGCGCCATGCAACCCATAGTTTGCCCGTGCTTATGTTCTCCTGTTGGTGATAATGGTAGTACTGATCTCATGGAGGACCTGCCCCAGCTCCAATAAGAGTAGTACTCCTTCGGCTTCCCCATCTGATCTGCCTTAATTCACAGGTAGCTAGTTTGGTCTTGAGTCGTCTAAGCTTAGGTTCGGTCGCCGTCTCAAAGGAAGAGATGGAGGTGGAGTAAAGGGGGGAATGCAGCTGGGAACGGGGAATCGATCAAAAGACGGGTTAGACGAAGAGACTCATTTGGAAGTGCAAAAGGGCGCCTTTGAATGAAGCGAATAATATTACCACTTTTTTCTCTTCTCCAACTAACTGCTACCGTCCCCACATCTGAAAAATTGCAAGCAACCTGTCTCTCCGTCTTCGTGCTGTCCGCTACATGCACGTATTTGGATCACTCATGTGCTCTGTCTTAGCCCCCTCTGAGCTCCAAGGGCTTCTACTATTGAGTAGTCCATACCCCATAGTTTCGAGAACCATACGGGACGGCTGGGTCAATTCGGTACATCGGTACCAGAATCCAATCGTCTGTTTAACCCAGTATTTCATGAACCCGGCCACGTATCGGTTTCAACACTTGCAAAACCGGTATTTAATATTTCAATAGGCCGGCTCAGATTTATATGGGACGGTGACTCAGAATAGCCACTCCTGCTTGTTAATCGTCGGTGTCGGCCCCCTTTTAAGTCCCCGGCGATGTGGGACTATATGCTTAAATGCAAATGGTACTGCTACACGTGGGAAGTGACAAAAAAATTATTGACGGTTCATGGGTGCTGCTATATTGATTAGCTATGGACATGTAGTAATTCCAGTCATACCTCGGCATATCACTTTGTTTTTTTTGAATTTATGTGGTGAAAGAATGATCACTGTTTTCTCTAAAAAACTTGGCCGAGATTTAAAAGTAATTTAATCTTATTTGAATCCAACTAATAATATTTTTTAAAAATTTTAAAATAAAGTCAAAAATTGTATAGTGTAACACTATCGAAACTTCAAATAAAAATTTTAAAGGGAAAAAACACTACTTAGTGCAAATTGATAGTTTAAAGAGATGAAGAACCCTAGTTCACGTCTCTTGCTGCACACAGTACCTCGCTCTCTCCCTATTTATATCATCTAAAAATCTGATATTCCATAAAAGTATTTAAAACTTTGGTGAGTACAGTACTGTTATTGGTTTTCTCATTGCATGCTTTTGTTGTAAAAATGAATTGCCATGAAAAAAAAGATGAATTTAAGAAAAAATGAATTCGTATTAAAAAACAAAAATGAATATTGTACTCAGTTGTGCTTGATGAAGTGTTTAATCATGTCAATCGAGGTGAAAGTCCGATCAGTCTACCGCCTGGCACCGAAATAAATTTAGTTGCCCAGATTAAGTTAACCAGCCACTAATCTTGATCAATTAATAAACTTCAAATATAGGAGCAGATCAAGTTGGGGACCCAAGAGAAGATCGCAGATTTCGTTTTTATACATAATAAACAAACTAATTAAGTGGCTACTAATCCATACCCTATCGTCTTCCTCTGGTAAGTAAATTTGTTTTAAAGGGAACAGGCCCAAGTGGCGATCATCTTCTGATCAATACTTAATTAACAAAGGCTGGGATTATTAGTTAACTAATCTGGACATTAATAAAGGCCTGGCAGATGGCGTCAGCAGCCGCTTGGATTCAAATTCTTGGAGAAATCAAGAAATCCGCACATATATTTTAATCAAATCCAATTGGCTTTTGCAGGCCGAAGACTTGTCTTGAAATGAGACACCTGATTTGAGGGTGTGGAAAGAGGCCGACAAAGCAGAGCGTTACTGTCTGTGGTCTCTGATCCCCTCAGCTGATCCCATTGCAATTACTGCTACTCGTGAGTGTCTATTAAAAGAAATAACTACCATGTACAATTACAATGAAATCAGCTACAAAATGTTACTAATACTCTCCCTCGAAAAAAAAATTACTGCTTGGTGTTGAACCATGAGAAACCTCGCTCTTCTCTAATGGGCATCCGGAGAAATGACAAGTTTAGATCTAATATAAGAAAAAAGTACCCAATAATATTAAGAGTCATGTATACATAACCTACAATTTGTGGTATATACGTAAATTATAATTCATATAATTTATATGAACTACATTTTTATTTATAATAATTTAGTAAGTCCCGCAATTCAAAATTTATATAAAAGAATAAAAAAATAAATAATAAGAGTAATTATAAAATTTTAACTCAATCCGGTACTTTTAACCTTTTTATCTTAATTATCAAAGTATTTGTAATAAAAAATTTAAAAATATCTATTAACTAATGTATTTTTAAAAATCTAAAAATAAGTCATAATAATGTTAAAAAAAATTAACCTCTTACTAATTCACAATACTTTTAATACTTATAAATATCATTTTGTAGGACCTATTAAAAATAATTCAAATTAAATGTATAGCTAGTACAAGTTATACGAAACATAATTTACCTTAATTTTTCCCTAAAATTAATTAACTTACTAAACATTTGAGACAAGTAAGAGCTTCATAAAAGACCTCTACACTAGTGAAGTTGCGTTTTACATCTTTAGAGGGTGGTCCTCGTAAGCTGGAGGGACCACCCTCTACACTATTATAAAGATGATATTGTTATGTTAATTGTAACGATTCGGTTCAAAATATGTCCTCGTAAGCCAAATCATCTATTTAAAATTATTAACCTAAGTTATCATTTTAAAATAAAAGATATATAATTTATTTTTGTTATTAAATTAAATTTTATAATAATAAATATTAGATGTGAAGCTAAATTAAGAATACCACAAATTGATAAAGAAATCATGGAAGATAAGAGACTGCTCTCTCCTTACCTTCGTTTTCTTTGTTTTTAATCTTGTATTTGAGATCTTAACGGATAACGGATAGGTGTAGTTAATAAAAACTAAGTAGTCATGGGTGGGTTAATGCATAGTTTTAAAAATCAGAATTGGACGTTAAATTAGATTGGACGAGAGTTATTAAATCAGACTGATTCGTAAAAAATCAGATAAAAATTAGTTTATTTGAATCAGTCAAAATCAGTGGGTTATTAGTTATAGAATGTGTTGTTTTAATGTTACAGCATATATTATATATTATATTATTTTTTGTATTTTTTTTAATTTTTTTAAATTATTTAAAATTAATTATTATTTTTTACTCGAATCTGAGTCAAATCAATTTTTAATTTTGAGAATGCCACCAATCATTTTTTTTCTGATTCTCTCTCCTCATAACTATGCGCCGCCCCTCCTTCACCCCAGCCGATGTCGCGTCACCCCGTCCCCCGCCACCGCCCTCGTCCCCCATCCCCTATCGCCCATATCCCAGTCCTCTGTCCCCCCCCCCTCCCTCCCAAGCCCGTCACCCTTGCCAACTCGCCCAACTCTGAGGCACATTAACATGGGATCAATTGGATCGGAATTGGCCTAACACGGCCGATTCTTAATCCAATTTTTGAGAAAAGTTGGTCATCCCTTTTTTACTCGGTTTTTCACTAAGCCTTGTTAACTCAGCCGATTCCGAATAGAATCGGCTGGGTTTTGCAACCGGCGGTAGGTGCATACTTTGCCTCGTAAGACTTGTGATAGTGGGCGATGCATGCTTATGTTAAACAAGTTTATGTAACTTAAATATGAAAAGGATTCTAACCAACTTGACGGACGATTTAAAAGGACTAAGCTTTGATAGCAAATGTCAGACGAAACGAGGCCGGCGCGGCGATGGGCAATAGGGACCACTATATTGATTGATTCGAAAAAAGGCCACCTCATTTTCGAATAGCTCATGACCAGGCTCATCATCTGGTTGGGGTCAAGTTTTGGAAGACTCGAGCCGGCTTGTTTGCTATATTTTTAGCTTCTTGAACTTTTATAACAAGTATGGGTCGGTCTCACATATTCATGTTTGCAAGCTGATTGATTTCGAATTTCATCTAACTCGAGCTCAACCCGAGCTTAAGGTCTAATGTAAAAGTTAATTAGTTGCTTATAAGGATAAAAAATTAGTAAGTGAAAATTATTCAATATAGGAGGGAATCTTGAACCGATAGTAAGTTGAAGTTAATGTAGGTGATTGAGTTAGACAACTAGTTAAGAAGTATCTGATAATATGGGTTTTAAATGGTTAATAAATTTGACATTTTTGGTAACTAGTTAAGTAACTTGTAATTAGAGTAACAAGTCATGTCAATCCGAGTTCACATTGACCTAAGTCTGTTCGAGTTAGAGCTAATTTGTAATCGAGTCAATAATTGATTCGAGTTGAGTTCTCGAGCTAGGGCAGACCTAAGCTCCAAAAATTAGTAGGCTAACTCAACCCTTGATCAGTCCTTGCTATTAGCTAAGTTCACCCCCTTCTTGTTGCGAAGAGAGAAGGTTCAAATTCTATTTTAGACGGGCTTTCAATTTTCTTAGTTCTCTGTATTTTTGTGCTGGGCCCTGGGAACTCGACTCATTCGGCCATGGTAAAAACTAAAACAGTAAAGATGATACCTTGTATCTACCTGCTACGTTCTTGGCCAGCCCTAAGCTACTGGCATCGAAGTGAAGGTCTGAGCACTCTTGGGTAGGCAGCTCATCATTGGCCCACCCTTACCTGCTTACAAGCTACAACCACCAACCAGTGTCATAAACATGTAAGACTTGTCATGTCCTTGCTAACAAATCGGGAGGCCTTACAAGTGCGGATGATACCACATTCAAAAAGGATAAAAACAGAAACAGATATTTCCCTGCCATTTATGCTTCGCTTTCAGTTTCAAGATAGAAGCAACTTAGCTCAATGCGAAACAGTTGGAAAGAAAACAAAAGTCTCATCCATCTTATAACCATTTAGAATTCCGATGATCAGAAGATCGTCCTTCTTGCTTAGATCGAAATGGGTATTGATGAGAAAGGCTCGGCATTCATCATATGAAATCTTATACGAGTCTAGTTTTAAGGAACTGGACAGTACGTGCTGGGCTTGCTGGAGTGCATGATTATGTCCGAGGCTAAGTGCAGCACCTTGCATGTATTGATGGCCGATCTCTGTAAGTTTCAAGCCTCTGCTTGCTTCATAATTGGCTAAACCCTTACCTGCCCTTCTGCTCTTCTTTGAAGCTGAATCCATCAGAGGAGAGCCACATTTTAATGATTGTTTTCAAATTTGATGGGTAATATTTGTAATTGGGTTATTAGCCGCTGCTCAAGTTATGGCGCGCAGATGGAAAACAAATGATATTGTACAATTTAAGACTACCCATAAGATCAGCCAAAGTCGATGAGGCAGATCCCCTTTCATCTAGGATAATAAATTGGTGTCAACTAGTTAGTTTAAGTTCAAGGTTTGTATGAGAGAAATTCAATCACTGATTGTCCTAACAGCATTTGTATTATAAAAAATACTTAGCATATATATAGAGAGAGA
This sequence comes from Piper betle, assembly GCA_033002965.1. Taxonomy (NCBI): domain Eukaryota; kingdom Viridiplantae; phylum Streptophyta; class Magnoliopsida; order Piperales; family Piperaceae; genus Piper; species Piper betle. The sequence goes on along the minus strand of JAURVB010008213.1, from coordinate 67,213 downwards.
GAGAGAGCCCCTTTTATAAATGAATTACACTTTATATTATATAGCTTATACGCACTATACTTTTTATTTATAGTAATTTAGTAGGTCTCATCACTCAAAACCCCACATAATTTAAAATTTACTTGTGCATGTACATTAATCAATATTTAATATAGTATTAATAACAAAATATATTTTTTATACTTAATGAAATACTTTATTTATTTAAAATATGGTTCAACTCATTTTAACTAGGTTGAACTTAATATACCTCGTACCATTGTCGTAACAACCTTTTTTATTAGTTGTCTAAAGAAATGTAAATATATTACTAAACGTAAAAGGCACTTTCTTGATTTAAGTTTGAAGTTTGAAGTTTTCAATGCTTGACGAGATAACACTAGTGAAAAAAAAGCCTATTGTACCTAAATTTTTTGGTGGCAAATGCTTATTTTAGATAACAGAAGAGTGTTTGTTACCGAAATCAACCATTGAAATTTAAGTGACAGAATCTTTTGTAACTAATTGAAATTGTGTCAATTCGGTGACAAATTGCCGCCAACAAATTTCGGTAATTGAATACGGTGTCTAACTATCACCGAAATTTGGTGCCAATCTATCACCACTTTCAATGACAGTATTCAGTGGCCAACTCTACCACCAATTCTACCACCAAATCCCATTGTTAATTACTAATTGTCACTGAAATTTGGTAGAAGACAATTGAAACCAACACCATGTTGAATTGTCACCAAATTTTGGTGACAGATTGGTGACTAAGTGAAACCGAAATTCGGTGAAAGGCGATCGTAACTTATACTATTTCCAAATTGTCGGTGACAATTTGGGAAAAAATTGCAAACAAAGAGTGATGTTTTCTGTGGAGGTTTTTGATAATTTTTAGAGATTTTGAGGATATTATAGAAATTATACTTAATTTTATTAATTTTTACAAAAACTACTGCTTTAAATCTCTAGGATTCATGAAAAATGACCTTAAGAAATATCATTAACCATAAAAAATAGAATGAAGGTAAAATAAGAAGTGATACCTAAACTCTAAAACAAACGAAGAAGAGTGGTCAAAACAGCGACAGTCATATACATCTCTCTACTTCATTAATTCAACTCCAAACTTCAGTTCAACCAGATCCATTTTGACATCATGAAAGAAAAAATAGTCAAGCAACTTCAATGAACTGCATTATACCTAACATTCAATGCCCGTGAATCACGTTGCGAACTAGACGGCTCAAACTTCTTACCTGCAGCCATTCAATTTTGAGAAAACTACAAAACAACCCAAATCGTAGAATTTTATATCAGTGAAGGAAAATGCTAGGTGAATAACTCGATGTGATGAGAACGTCTTCTCTTTATCCGATAACCGAGGATCGTTAAATTGGATATCAGTTTGTTGACTTTGTTCAACTCACATTGTAAAGGAAGACTCCTAACAAAGTCTAATTACTTGTTGGGTGTTTAGAGTCTGGACATTGGATTAGGTTTTCGTAGGATTTTTGTCCTAAACCGTAAAACTGGGGGGAAATTTTGCTTAGGATCAGAATTTGGCTTGTTTTTTAAAAACAACTTCTTCTTCTTCTTCTTCTTCTTCTTTTTTAGACTAATCACTTTCAGACTTTCGGTTTGACCTGCGAATAAAAATGAGGGCGAGCTTTGTTTTTTAAAAACAACTTCTTCTTCTTCCTCTTCCTCCTCCGCTCATAGTTTCCTTTATCAGACCAATACCCCCATATGATCCGGTACATGTCGGGTTTTCTAGAGTCTGATACCAAAATATATGGAAAAAGTTATATATTTCATAACATTTGTGATCCATGCAATTTATAAAAGAAAGTAATATGGACATCATGTCATTGTATGGATAAGCTAATCATTTTATGGATAATATCATGTAATTTAAAAGTCAATCATTTTATCAATGCTTTTTAACGAATAGCAATAATTTTTTTCCTTATGGTTTTTTTAAAATCATACATTTAATTATTTGCTGAAGTGCCCTCCCCATCAGTTCCATGTGCAAAGGAGAGAAGATATGTACAAGATCTTCAGTAAGTCTATATGCAACTTGATACGGCAAAGGCACACTATGTACATGATCCTAGAAAGTATGCTGGTTGGAAAACATGGTTTGTTTACAGAGAAGGGGGAAAAAATTAAGTGGCACATTGAGAGGCGATTGAGCAGTGGTATGAAACTTACATAAGCAAGTTGAAATAACTTTTGACTAGCTCGAAATGTGAGAGATAAAAAAATTGTGAGATAAAATGACAACCAGACAGCAAAGAAGATGATGGTTAAAAGAACATAAAGAGATTCTTCATTGTATATCACAAAACACGACGAGATGCACATAAACAAGTCGACCCGATTGGAAAAACTGCTACAGAACAACATATGTCAAAGCTCACAGCACAGCAATTATACACACCTGATAACAGAACTGAGGAATTAGCCGAGACGTATAAAGAATAGCACAAAAGCACACCGTTATTAGGAATCACGCAAAGCTGAATAGCCTCTGTATAGTGAATATTCCATATTTTACCATGCACTTTCCCAAGTAGAAATTTTGCATGAATTAGGTCCTTCCATCTTACATCAAATCCTGCCCCAGTCCAACCTGGGCCTGATGATCCTCGCCCTTTGGAGAGGAGATTGCCCCTTCCTCTATCCAAATTCACTACCTTTTTCTTGTCCCTCCCTTCACCATCTACTAATTGTGATTGGTTCTGACGATTGGTGAGAGAGCCATCCCCATGAGTTTCACGATTACTGGCATTTTCAGGAGCTTGGGCAGGCAGTTCTGTTATAGAATTCACATTCAAGGTTGCATTACTATCCTGTTTTGGTGGTACTTCCTTCTCGTTCTGATTCAGAGCAATTCATGTAAAAACATCTCATTGAGAGTTGGAAGGCTTAAGCAAATGTACATACAAAACTTGCCATATGAAACTCAGTCTGACAAATATTTTCCATGAAAATTCTACAGTTGTCAATGTTATCCAGGTAATTGGAGGAAAATAACTATAGGCTGCTAAGTCATTATATATAGCCCAATGATTACATAGAAAGTGCCCAATGATTATATAAAAAGTGTAATGATCTAGTCTAAATGCAAATTGACGAGCTTAAGTCAAGTTGAAGATTTATAAACCATTTCTATTAATATACAGGATCTTATCCCAATGGTAATAAATGTGAGTCTAAGTTAGTGTTAATAGGGCTCTAAGTGATGTGGTTATAGTATAATAGAAGGCATTTATCATTACTATTTATCAAAAATTTCAACCATTAACTATTAGGGCATTGTTTATAGTTTTTACTAACTTTTGACCATTTTGACTCGTGGCACATGGTTAACAATGGTAAAATTTTGATTTGAACCACACAACTCTTTAACAACTCAAAACCTTGTGACGTTCACAATTTTGGTGTCACTTCCGCCATACATTTACATTAAACAAGCCTTTAAAAAGATATAATATAATAATATAAATTTCAATTAAACATAATAATAATATTACTTTTTATAGATCAAAATAACTATATTTTTACTACTAAAAATAAACAACTACCATCAAAAAAATCATAAATCGATAAAACGGTAACGGTAGAGGCTTTAGCCACTACTATTTCAAAATAAAAATGGTACAATTTAATTTATCAGTTTTTACTATTTTTTTTAAAGGGATGCACTTAGCCATTTTATTTTAATTTAATTCGAAAAGAAGGTAAACCACACGACCACTTGCAACCTTAGGGTTTATCACGGTCCACCTATTTTAAAAATTTCATCTTCAAAATTCCTACTCTTAGTCTGTAGTCATAGGGGCCTAACTTACGTCCAATCTAGTCCTGGATCAACTATGATATCCTTTATAATAACCAAGACCAAATACAACATAATACGCCTAGTCATTTTTTTAAAAGTAGCTAACTAAAGTTGAAAATCTACATACTATCCCCCACTAATATATCGGATCCTACCATTCCTCGCTAATATACTGGATCCCACCTTGCTAAGTACCGGATGTAGAAGTAAGTTGTGGTTATAACATAAAGGACATTATCTGTAAACAAAGGTATGACCTCAAGATAACGGAAAAATTACAAGGTCTATTTAGTGCAATGTGCACTAGGATAGCCAATGTGATTATAATGATCACACACTTAAGGGATTTATGCACATTGAGATGAATTATGAGATATTATCAAAGGAAACACCAATTGGCAGTCCATTCATTCCCATCAAATACTATAGCGGGTTATCTTTGTAAAACCCACGACCCGAGTCAGGGGTTTTATAATCTGAACTGGTCGGTTTGACTGTTATTTTCAATCGAGTCAATATCAGAATACTTGTACTGAACCAAGGTCGGTCATGTGTTATGAATTATGAGAGTCATGTGCACCCAAGTATATAATGATAGCATCATAAACATAGCAACAGAATGAGTTATTAGAATATATGAGAGTACTCTCAAAATTTTTTTATTATTACAGTATTAGACCGTAGAATTATTTTTAGGCTAAATAATGCATTAGGACATGTTATAAAGTAGTTTGGGCAAGTTATTAGTTATAGAGCATGTCATTTGGATGTTGTGGTATTTGTTTTATTTTATGGGATTTTTTCCCAATTTTTTTGGATTTTTTAAAGATTTTATTCCGAGTTAATTATTATTCTTGACTCATGCCAGTGTCAAATCAAGTCTTATTTACGAGTTTGTCACTGATCATCTTTTCCCCCAAACCCCAACACTTCTCTTCTTCACCCCCCAACCCTAGCTCCCGAAATCTTAGCCACCGCCGTAGGTTGTCGCCACCGCCACCAACGCGACCTTGTCGCCGATCGACGCCACCCCGCCCTACCGCGTCGTCGCCGTGCCGCCCCGATCAATCCCGACCACCGTTTGGTAGGCACGATGCCGGAATTGCCCCATTATTTTGCCGCTGCTCCCATCGACGACTCGCCGTTGTCTACGTCGGACTGTCGCCGCCGTGTCGTTGACGCCCCTCCACTTCGACCCTTGAACCTTTTCCCCTACCTAGCGCCGCCACCAAGGTTGGTCGTGGGCCCAATTGGAGCGACCGACCGCCCCGAGTGAACTCGACGCCACCGCTAGTGATTATCGCTGTTGCGGCTGCCGTTGCCATCATCAACGTTGGGTTGAGCTCGCCGAGACGGTTTTAACCCTTACCCCCTATTGCCCCGCCGGAACAGCTGTCGAAGATTGTCAGAAAGTTGCTGGAAGTAGAAACTGGAAAAACTAGATTTACCGAAATTCATTAGAAATCACTTGATCTTCCTGTCAAATCCCTCCAGTTGAACCCGATTGAACTTCGGATGCCACAGGGTGTCGAATTCGAGCCTCGAACCACGTGATAAAACCCTAGTCGTCGCCGATTGCCTACGACGGGTGAGGTATAATTTATTTTAGTTTAATTATTTAAAAGTAATAATTATTAGTACAGCATGCTAGAATGATAGGATTGAATGATTGATGTGTTAGATAATTTTATGTTAATAAAAATATGAATATGTGTGATTGTGTGATATTAAAACAAATGCTAAGGCATTCATTAGGTAGATTAAATAAGTACAGTAATCTAATGCAATGTAGAGTAGAAAAACTTATACCGATTATTATTGAGGTGCGTTGATTGATGCATGATTGATGTGAGTATACTATAGGATGTGTGAATGCATCATGAGCGGGAGTTAATATTTAGTTTTGATGTGTAGGTACGGAGTAGGAGCTCACCGCTCAGGTGCGAGGACATGATTGGAGTTTCTGCCAGGTTCGTTTAAGACTCGTCCTTATTTTATATTCTATCTTACTGCAGGCTTGTTTTATTACGTGCAAGACGGGCTAAGTGGCATTTCATTGAATCCCACTTAACCCGGGCCATTTAGTCAACCAGTTTTTCAGATTAATAACCCTTGAGGATGAGATCTCTCGAGTTTATTTTCGAAACTCAAATCCATTTCATGATGCCTTTAGGCATATTATATAAATCCCTCCGAAGACATATATATATATATAGTTTTTGCATTTTTCAACAACCGTACTATGCGAGCAAGCACGTGCCAGTCGAAGCCGAAATTACCGACAGTCATGTTATACTAGCAGTATGTGTCAATTGAAGCTGGAACTACCAACAACCATGTTATGCAAGCAAGCATGTGCCAGTCGAAATCGGAAATACCGACAACCATGCTATGCTAGTAGGCATGTGCTAGTCTAAACTGGGAATACCGACAACCATACTATGTGAGCGGCATGTGTCATTCTAAGCTGGGATTATTGACAACTGTGCTACGCAAGTGGGTATGGTGATAAAATAAAAAAAGGGCTTAGGATATAATAGACGTCCTCAGGGACCAAAAAGTGAAATGAAAAATGTCGAGAGAGGCATCAGCAGCAGCAGTATTCATGCCTGTTCGAAATGCAAATCATAGTGTTCATTCTTACGGAAATGGGAATGAAAAACAAGAGATACTCTTTCTAGAAATATGGACAAATGGAAGTTTAACTCTTAGGGAAGAACTTTCCAGTTAGTAAGAGGGATCTTGAACTAAGAAATAGACCCTAGAAGCTAAAAGAGGGTATCCTGAGCAATTGCAGAGCAAATTATTTCAGTTAAAGATAAAGTTAATTCAGTAGATGCCCTTCAGAGATTTTACGATATTTTCTTTCATACGAGAGTTTGCTCTTATAGCCATTTTGTTATAGTTATACTTTTGGACCAATAACGTTCATTAATAACGTTTTTCTTTATATATATGTAGGTGGGGATTAAATATTTGATATGTCGGCTTCGATGGAGGAGTAGTGACCTGCCTTGCATACACATATGCATGCTCACCGACAAAATGCTTGTTTTGACTGTTTGATTGTTTTGTTATGTTTATTATGAAAATGAAACTCTTATGATGATGATTTTGGGTATGTGGACATGGATAATGATAGTAGGATATGAAATATATATATACTATTGTGCAGATTGAATGATAACGGTAGCAAGGTGAATAGAATGAATAGGTGGGTTGTGAACCAAGTGTCTAGAATGCGTTGATGCATTCGAATTAAATGCTTATGTGGCAAAAAACATAGTGAAATGAATGAATCTTGATTTACATATTTATATATGTTGATTTGACAGGGTAGCCCCTAATTGTACATTTAGGGGAGATTATGTCCATTTCATTGCAGGAATTTTTATCCATTTTTATTGTCGTTATCCTTGGTATGAAATGGTTGTCACATCATCCACGTAGTGGTATGTTAGGGTTCCGTGTATTTATTAAACATAGCGATCAGTATCTTCCATCTTGAGACGTTGAGAGTAGATCTACTCAGGACACTTGACAGTCCAGTTCGGTTCGCGAGTGAGCCGGATTTGGGGTGTCACAATCTTGCTCCCCAAAATGCATATACTAAACACAAGTTCATAAAAAAGAATAGAGCAACATGAAAGGTAAGCCAGATACCTGGATGGGAGATGTCAAAGCTTTTGCAGGGTTCAAAGCTTCAAGTCCCCTTTTAAGCTCCTCTAATCTTGAAAATTGAGTGGATGCACACTCTTTCACCTTTTTCACGATAAATACATCACAAGGAGGACAAATTACACAAAAGAAGTTCTAGTAAAGGATGTTTCTTTTAAATTATTTACCAGTCGGTTAAGATCTTCACAAAGTTTTTGTTTAACTTCTTCCTCCTTCTTTAATACTTTTAGGGCTTCCTCCCAAACCTGAATTTTCCATTGGTTGTAAATATATGTAACTATCTTAGATAGCAAAGAGAGCCCAAGGTAATCAAATTCTGTGTTACAAAAAGAGAACTTTTATGTTACAATCATATCATTCACCATATTAATATGTCTGTGAGCTGGCCATTTTAAAGGATACTAACTAAAATTATTAAACCTAAAACCATGAACAAAGGAAGGAGAAGCAGCAGTCGAAATCAACACCTTTTTTGATTGATCTTCCTTCAACTTAGCCACACGAATTTTTTCAGTTGAGATTTCTGTCTACTTTCGGAGATGTTCTAGTGCTTTGAACAAGAAAAGGCACGAAATGTCACCAACCAAACAAAGCATTTAAAAGATTGTTTAAGAGCAGCATTTTAATAATGATTAAGTCAACTCCAATTGCTCTAAAATTAATGAATATTTTTGCAAAAAAATCCCTACCTGCTTTCTTAGACCCAGCCGCCAGTTTCACATCCATGTAAGATTTGACAGTTCACGTTCAACATCACGTATTTTGGAATAATTTTCTTCAATATACCTGCATTTTAAATTATACACAAGAACAAGAATCTACCTCACAACCCCGAACACATGGTACCTAAACACACACACAGAAACGATCACATCGTCCTACAAACTCAACCACGTCCCTCGCATCACATTACAAATTCTAATACAAATTTTCAAAGCAACATAAAAATAAGTCCTTAAAACGATAAAAGCAACCGAAGAAAGGAAGCAAATGGGCACCTCTTCAATTGGGGTTGCTCCTCCTATAACCTAGAAAACCAAAGTTTTGACAAAAACCAGTGAATCACCGACAGCCACACATTAAACACAGATAAAATAAAAATAAATAAATAAAAACAAAGGTGAGAGAAGGCAACCTTCTCGGTGTAGGCGATGACGGGAGCTGGGCGGCCATGGTCGTGACACCCTGGGGGCGGTGGAGGGGATCTGCGAGCGGCAGTGGATCCAACCTAGGAGATAGAAGAAATCCCCAGTCCACCCCCGGGGGCTCCGACGAAGGCAAGCTACTAATTCGTGGCTAAGCCGAAGCGAGATGATATTCATGTGGGCGTTGACCTTCTCCTCACGTGTGGCCAATTTCCGTGTTGGTTGACTACTGGTCAATTAAAAATGCTTTTGGGTGATGATTGCGGTTCAACTCGCTCACAACTCTTCATGTTTTGACGGCAGTAAATTTTAAAATATTTTGTCATATTTTTTTAAAATAATTATAGAATATTGATCAAATTTATTTAATTTTCATTTTTATTCAAGTGTTTTGAAAAATAGAAGAGGTCGACCTCCTTTTTATTAATTTTATAACATTTTGGGAAAGTTTTTTGAAAGATGGCTCTACAACTTTACATTTTTTTCAATTACATTTTATTAGCTGATATTCTTATAATTTTATACTTTTTTAATAAAGTAGGTTCAAGATATTCCAATTATTTTAGAAAAAATACACTATTTTCATGCAAATATAGTCTGCCGAATCATTAATTAGCACTGCGGTGAGTATATAACCAACAGATGATTGGCCGAGTGCATACGCGATTTAAACACGTGGCGGTAGCTTGGTGATTAACCTTCGAAAGATTAGGGATGAAAGAACAATCAATATTATCGTGCCTTTAGGGAGTTTTAAGAAAATTGATAGTTATGTTACAAGGATGGGTACATATTGAATATAAATCGAACATGAGTATATTCATATCCAATTCAAATTTGTATATTCAAGCTCATACTTAATCCAAATCTAAAAATTACATTTATTTTATTTATTATATATGTATCTGATCTAAATCAATCTAACCATGTCTAATCGTATGTAACCCAATCGAATAAAATAAAATAATTAATATAAATTTTATTAAAATATGATTTTACAAATATTTATTATTTAGATTAAATACAAATTAGATTACCTCAAACCCTTATCTTATAAAAATATTTTTGAATGTAATATATATATATATATATATAAAGTTTGAACCATATGCAATCTGAAACTATGATATACATAATTTACGATTGAGCAGTACTTTATATAAATTTTATGATCCAATAGCATTTTTTTTATTTAATATCTAAAATACCTTTATATTTGGGGGTTGGGTTTGAATAAGACTTGGTTTCTTTTAAACTAAAAATCAAACCAAATTATTAAAATTTTTTTTGAAATATAAATTATAAAAAAAAGTGGCTGTGTTCAAATCTAGCCGGTCAGATCCCGCTAAAGCCTCAACCCCATGGCCAGATTGAGCCATATCTAGCCAAAGGCTAGTTGCCATTGGCCAAAATTAGTGGCTAGTGATGGGGGAGGCCTTTTTTTTTTAAATGTTGATAGATAAAAAATATTTTAAAAATAGTTTGATGTGATTTTAAATTTAAAAGAAACCAAGTCTTATTTAAATCTAATTCAAAATGTGAAGGTATTTTAAATATTAAATAAAAAATAACATTGAATCATAAAACTTATATAAATTAAAATTAGATGGTGAATGGTATATTTTCCCCACCATAAATTTCTCTATTATATTATTATTATTATTATTATTATTATTATTATTATTAAGTTGTTTTTTTACGAGATATTTACCTTTTATATCAACTATTGGGCCGCTCACAAAAAATAATGGGCTTCTCTTACGCATGCTTCGGTGGCTACTTGGGCAACAAAATTCGGTTGGTGGAACCGTGGAAGTCCAAAATGAACGTGGCTGCCTTTAGTGTACAGGGTGGTTAGGCGAAGTTGCTCGAGTCTTTCTAGCTTCTAGTCAAGCAAACACGGCCACGATTATATTGCAGCTCAGCAGTAATACACCAGGCAAACAATGAGACCTGCATCTTGTTTTCTTCAAAACTAATGCTTAAAAGCAAGTCAAACCACACTAACGACCCCGCATATATTCGCTTTTAAAATAAGCTATTCACGATTTTGTTTTTTAGATTCTAGTTTTTGGAGCTAGAATCCAACTTGTTCAACCAAAAGAGGGAAATAATAGACATCGAGCATGGAGAGCAATTCGCATGTGTGAAGATATGTTGATGGGACTAACAAACACCGCAACTTGCAACTTGGGACAAGGTGAGGACGAGGTAGTCGTGGCCTCGTTAGTTCCACGCACTCGAACCATGGCAGCAGCTTTCACTAAAAAACTATGGGCCAGTGAGAGACATCCAGGTCGCATTCATTTGTTTGCATCCTGGTTGCAAGTTGCAGCTTTTTGTCATGGACGAGGTGAACGTATCGTCCAAATCTAACGTTGTAACAACCGAGTGAAACTCTATTTGAACGCCGACGTACCTTCGATACTTTGCCTATTGTCATTTGAAACTCCTGCTCATTCGTGGGTCTTAATTGGTCATTGATCGTGTCCGTACATAGCACAAAGTGTTGGCCGCAAATTTCAAGGATCAAAATCTCTATTTAAATGGTCAGATTGATCGATTTACCAAAAGTAATATATATTTTTATAAAAAATATGGATAGAGTTATTATATAAATATATATATTTATTATGATTAATTTAGAATAGGACTTTGATGTACAATAAAATTTTCTCTTTTTCTTTTGTTTATATTTTTTAGTTTACAGAAAGAAAAGAGACACAGACAATTGGATTTGCCAGCCAACGGCCTCACACAGTAGCCTGAAAGCTCAGCTCCTTGCACAAAGTAATTAACCATCTCAGAATGACGATTACAAAAACATGTGCCCAGAGAAATTAGCACAAATCAAAGTCAAAATTGATGTGAAGCTACGAAATGTAGCAAAAACTCAAAATTATAAGTCGGCACAGACTTGATAGTTGAGATTTTATTTTTATTTTTTTCTCTCTTTTACCTAATACCGAAAAGATAACATGGAAGGAGTAAGATTGATAAGATTACAAAATGTACAAATTTCCATTTTTTGGGGCTTAAAATTGCATAAATTTTGTAATGATCTAATCGAAGTACAAATAAATGAGCCTAAATTATTCCTACCAAGGTGGTTAACTAAATTAAAAATATATAAATCATACTCACTAATATATTAAATATAAAAATATTTTAAGAATATCATAATTTGTTAATTTTAAAAAATTTTGTACTTTGATTTCCCACCCTTAGCGCATGGGTCTAGTGGCCTAACACATGTTTAATTTAACACACCGTTACGATCCTGAGTCAACTCTGATATTATATATAATGATTTGACTTAAGTATAAATTAATGAATTTAAATTATTTAAAAAATAATAATTAATCAAATTGAAGATCTGTGTATAAGCTCATCTCAATAATATACTAGATCTTACTTTAAATGACATTAGACACGAGACTAATCATTTGTGAGATCTAATAAATATTAATTGAAACATTGAAAAAAGAAGTTTATATATGTACACTAAAAATACCCTATAATGTTATTGGTTCTTATATAAATAAATAATTTTCCTTCAATCCAAATCATCCATTAATTAAAATTAAAATACTTTAACTAAAAAAAGAAAGAAACATGTGAGTATATTTTCTCAGTATTATGTATTATGAATGTCTGTCGAGGGGCATTTCATAAGAGTCGGTCAAATTTGCTAGTCGCATATAATAAGGAAAATGGGTAAACGACTGACCCATGTTTAATTATTATAAATATTTTTTAGCCCATGTTTAATTATTTTAAATGTTTTTTTAAGTGCACGAGGCGTGTCCTCTTTCTTGGCCCAATTTGAATAGCACATTCCAACCGTTATAAAAAAGAGATAACCTATTCCCGCATATAATATATATATATATATATTACACACGTGACCGTAAAAAAACCTGGCCTATCACAGTTTTAAAATGTCAGACATGTTTACATGTGGCATTTTCATTATTTTCGAAGAGAGTAGCAGCTAAGATCAAAACGCAAAACGCAAATTAATACTAAAATTAAAATATGGTGAGGTACTTGATCATTTAACTAATAATTCTAAGCGTGGTGGTATATGTAAAGACACCGGGAAGAAAGTGGGCCGGGAGGGGCTCGACACACAAGGTGAGAGCCACGTGACCCGGTCTTCAAGTCTTGGATTGCGATGCGACGCGTGCCCCCACCAGCCCCTGTTTCCTTCCTCCGGGTGAGTGTACGGACTCACCTCAAACTTATCGACCGACGATACGATTCAACCGCCGTTACGTTAACTTTCCTGATACGACCTTAGCCGAGGTCTAGGTTCCAGATTTATGCGGATATATGGAAATAAATGGAGGGGCCGGCACCCACCAACAAAAGGAAAATGGAAGCACTGAGCTCAAGCTAGGTTAAGCAAAAGCCTGGAATTTTTGGTCTTCTTTCCTTCCATTTTGGTTTGTCTGCCAAAGGCAAGCTAGCAAAAAAGTGGTCACCTTGCTTCTTCCTCCCCTATGTCCATATTTCTCACTTCACCACAACTGGAAGAGTGCAATAGCAGCTAGCTTACCTTGTTTGCAACATATTCGCAGGTTGATTGCTTGACTTTGCTGGACCCGCAGCTTCCATTCCCATCCCAATAATTTCTTGGATCAGGTGAGATGTAGGTAACATGTATACCAATTAATGTTAGCCAATGGAGGCAGCGTTCATTTTCCATCTCTTATGCAGTGGGTAAATTTGGTCCATGTTGTGACATGCTAAGACAGGTGTTGTTGTGGTTTTGTGTGGTGGCCAATATATTGGCCGAATTAGATCGGCGAGGATGGTGAGGGGGAAGACGCAGATGCGACGGATCGAGAACGCAACAAGCCGGCAGGTGACCTTCTCCAAACGCCGCAACGGTTTGCTCAAGAAAGCGTTCGAGCTCTCCGTCCTTTGCGACGTCGAGGTTGCCCTCATCGTCTTCTCCCCCCGCGGCAAGCTCTACGAGTTCGCCAGCTCCAGGTATTCGCTCGATTTCAACACTCCCATCGTAGATCTACTATGCGTATGTACCACACAACATTTTTGCACCCCCTTTCCTTCTCCAGGGGTATCCATTCTAGCTAGCTAGCTAGCTGCAGTAATACTAAAACCCTAGGCGTTACAAGTCCTCTTCCCTTCCTTGAATATTCTTGAGTATGATCACAAACGTTTAGTCTGGATCTCTTTCCATCGGTCTAATTCATTGTGGGGAGAGAATGTTATACCATGAGTTCCATCGATCTTTTTTGTGTTTTTTTGCCAAAGTCGTCTTAGGTTGTTTGGGTAATTTAGACTTAAGGCATAAATGTGCCCTTGATTCTGTCACCTATTTCTACTACTCTGATGGTTGTAGATTTCATGGAGTCATGTAGGGCGTTTGTGTGGTAAGAGGACGAGCTCATAGTGACGAGCTCAAGTGGTTATTGAATAACTTGGTGTATTCCACACATTTAAAAAATAAACTGTTGTATATATTTCCTGATCAGTTTTAGGGTGTAACTTGGTTGAGTAGTAAGCCGGTCTAAAATGATCTTGCCCGTACTTGTATATCTTAGTTAAGTCATGTCCCTTTCCAGGTCTTTTCAGGAAGTACATACGTTTTTGATTGTTGAGCCGGGTTCGAGCACGATTTTTCTTTTTTTGGTTGCGTTTCTCTTCCTAGGGTCTCATAATTTCTTTTTTACCTTCCATTGCTATCCCTTGTTACCACCTTTTCATCTATCGACCTTACTGATTCTTACACCATAACTCGTTTAACATAAAGGGGTTTTTATAATAGTGAAAGTTTGATCAAATAGTACTATCCATGCTTAATTTATAGTATAGTATGATATATATATATATACATTTCTTTTGCTCAATAAATATTGGGTTTCTGATCAGTTTGGTATGATCTAAAGCTAATTATCATTGCTAGATTTAGCATACTTTAGGTTCTTGGATCATCAGTGATTCAGTACTAGAAATACGGCTTTAATATAGGGGCGTGCAGTCGACATAGTAAATTTAATAATATCATGTGCATGCTTCGGCGTTCAATTAATTGAATTCGTGACTGAGTAAAAAAGAACAAACATGACTATATATCATATAAGAAGTCACTCTTACTCTCGTTAGATGCACAAAATAAAATTTGCATTCATGACCACTCGAGAGACACTCACAAAATGCTTATGGCATTTGTTACAAACTTCAAGAGAATACACGGCACTTAAATATTTTCTTAATTATGGTATTGCCATGATTGGAAATATTAATATTTCATGTTCAATGGCCAGCCATATATTAATCTTCAAGATTTAACTAAACTAATGTACTAGTAAATGTTTTTTATAAATTAAAAAGAAGATAGTGAGAATTAAGGAAAATGGGTGATTTAGTATGGTATTAATTTATTTTTTATTCCTCATTTTTACTCTTTAAAAGCAGTTAATGGTTACATACCAAGTATCTTTACAAAATTGTTCCATAGCTAAATAATAGGTTTCTCTTGTTTTCAACGATTAACATGTATGCATCTTGATTAAACAATATATAGTTACATTTATATAGTTGTTTGACTAATCGTTTCCAAAATTTTAATGGCAAAAACTCTTACAAGTCCACGAAAATAACAAATTTATGGTGATTGAATATTCAAATTTTTGATCCATGATTTACATCCCTTAGGCATGATAAATAAAGTTTGTATTTTCAAAATTCTCTAACAAACTTCTCAATATACGAGTATTTAATAGGCTATTTTAAATCATAGCTCCACACATTTTATGCAAAATAACCGGAGATAATCATCACTTAGAATTTTTTATAGCCCTCCTCAAGTAATCATGGTAATATGGACTTGAAATTTTTGTTTACCCAGTCAATCGTCTACCTCAACTTTGCTGAATTACTTAGGTGTTTTGCATATGCATATTGTAAGCCAATTTTATATTGCATATGGTAATGAGTTTGTCTAGCTAGTTAGTTGATTTTAAGTAAGGACTTCTATGTAATTCTATATATAAAAGTGTAAGACGCTTGAACCTTCTTACTTCTTAATAAGTGGGGTTAAAATAAGATCTGCATTTAAATAGTTGGCATTATAAGTGTAGATAAGTGTACAAGGAGTTACTTGTAACGACCCGGTCTAAAGCTCAACATAATGGGTTAAGTTATCTCTTCAAAAATAGTTAACTAAAGTTAAAGCCAACATAATGGGTTAAGTCATCTCTTCAAAAATAGTTAACCAAAGTTAAAGATTTATAATTCTTCTCATTTATAAATAGGATCTCAGCACATTAGGTATTAGATGTGAAACTAAGATGAGAGATCTCACAATCTACCCATCTTAGAAAATTTCGTCGTCGAAATTCTTACACTTAGCCCATTAATAGCCCCAGCTCTCATCCTTCTCTAGCCTGTGACTAGCAGTTTAGTCAATGTCTCTAATCCCACTCATCATCTAACACGACCGTTGATAGCCCCAGCCATCGTCCTTCTTTAGCCCGTGACTAGCAGTCTAGCCAATGCCCATGACCAGCAATTTAGCGAATGTGTCTAATCCAACTCATCATCTAACATGAAATCAGGTGAATGTCTCTAATCCAACTCATCATCTAACACGAGATCATCTAACATGAAATCAGGTGAATGTCTCTAATCCAACTCATCATCTAACACGAGATCCAACTCATCATCTAACACGAGATCAGGTTACCCTGATACTACCTATAACACCCACCTAGTCCAAAGTGCAACTAATGACTAAGTTATCTCTTTAAAAGTAGTTAACCAAAGTTAAAGTTTTATAGTCCATTCTCATTTATAAATAAGATCTTACCCCAATTGGTATTAAATGTGGGACTAAGATAAGTATCGAGCTCTATAATACGTCCTTGAGTTTTTCATATTGAGTGAGGTACTTGACTTGGGATCTAAGCCTCAAAAGTTGTAAACCATATTAAGTGCAACTGCAGCCCATTATCCAATGAGGTTCTAGGTCAACTTTAATATTATCTATTATAACTTGGCCTACAAATGCCAGTCCAAAATTGAAGATCTATATACACACTTTTGTTAATTGTATATATATTGGATTCTATCCTCATAGGTATTGTTTACGAGATTTTTCAAAAGCTATGTGGTACTCTAAGTCTAAGGTAATCAACCTCCTTTGCACATAAACAAGTTGCAGCTGCAACAATCTTTGTTCAAATTGGTTCATATTCCTAAATTTCCACAACATAACCTTCAAACCTTCCACTTTTAAATCGATAAAAAACCAACTAAGTGGTAATTGAGCTAAAAAAAGTATTTTCCGAGCCAGGTTTTTATCATCAAGGCACCTTTAGAGAAAGATTAACAACATCAAGGATTAAAAGCCATGACTAATCGGTACAATTATAAGCTGCCCATCTCATCAGAAATTACATTTATGACGATAAGCAAGGTTGGCATCATTTAAGAAAGCAAAAGCAAGATTGGTTTCCGATATAGTAAAGGAAGGATGGATTTTGAAGATTGTGCCGCATTGACAAATAAGTAAAGCATGAAAACGGGAGAAATTTTGTGAATTTCCTACAAAGGGGGAGAAAGTATATAAAGTTTGATTTAAAACTGAAAAGATATGATGAAGTTATTAGATGAATTTATGTGTTTGTTATATTCCCATTCATAAAGGTAAATAAGAAAAAAGATTAACTGCTGAAATCATGTATCCTTAAAAGAAGGATGAAATGAGCACCAACAAAGAAAGAATCAAGCAAAGAGACAAGGATGAAGATGAGGTAGTGTTGATGAACTTTAGAGAAAACGGAAGAGGGGTGAATAAATCTTAAGATGTGACAATCAAAAAAGAAGAAAATTAGGCTATGTTAAAAGTAAATCTATATATAATATATATATATATAGACTACAAGGAGGGTCTTAGGATTCATATGTAAATGTAGAAGGTTCTTTTATTTAAGTACTTAAAAAAGACTCTTGGACTTATTTAATAAGTAAAAAATTTGTTATATAATATAATTGTTGACTTTTAGGCCCGAAAGGGATTTGCAACAGGTATCATGACCCTCTTAATCCAAAAGCTAAATAAGAGAATAAGACTTTTTCAATAACAGATATACATGTCATCAACCCTATCTACGATTGATGTAAGACTAACATAAGAATCTCCCCATTACATATTGGGTGGAGAATCCAAAACACCATTATTACTTAATACTTTTTCCTTAAATCATTAGATAAAACTCATAAAGAAGATTTCTACAATTGGTGGGGTCAAACACTAAAGTCAGCGAACACTCCCTTTAGACACGAAAAGGGACTTACAGTAAGTGGTACAAAACTCTCTTGATCCAAAAGCTAGCTAATTGAATAATATTTTCTTATTAGCCTATATACAAATCACCAACCCATCTACGATCGATGTGAGATTAACTTAGCAAATCTCCCCTTCACATATCAGACGGAGGATTACACCTGGAATACCATTATTGCTTGATAAACTCCCATCAAATCATCAAGCAAAACCTATAAAGAAGATTTCCATAATCATCAGTATGGGCAAACACAAAACAAATAATATCTCTGATACCACTGTTGGGCCCTGTGACTCAAAAAGAGATTTGCAAGAGGTGTCATACACCTTTTTAATCCAAAAACTAGCTTAGGAAATATGTAAGAAATATAACTTTCTCATTAGCCTATATATATAAGTCGTCAACCTCATTTACATAAAAATGAGACTAAGCCATCAATGATTAGGTCATAAGAGTAACATAGAGATTAGGCCAATTAGAGAACAGTGTGAAATAAACTAGACTATTAATTATTAAGAATACAAGTATGTGGATGAAAGGATTCCCAAGGTCAACATCTGCCTCTTTAAAATCCCATGTTGAGTAAGGCTCCTAGTTAGAGTTAAGTCTTCCAAGGCATGTACATGTACTCAATGCTGTTCTCCAAGTACATAAGTTTTTAAACTCCTTGCAATGTAACAAGTCTTCTAGTTATATAATTATGTCCTCAAGTTGTAGTTAGAGAGCAGCTATCCTCTTTCCTTGAACCGAATTCCTTACTAAAATTTCTATCACATAACCTTCGACCTTTTCACCCCGGGCACCGTATCAAATTCCAACAAAATCATATTCAAATCAATAACTTGGCCTACACAACCTTATGATATATGATAAATTTGCCAAACATAATGATTAGTTTCAATTGATCTTATTGCCAAACAAACTTATAATGCCAAAAACTATAATGCTAATTTTATTGTGCAATAGAGTTAATCTCAAAAGCATAATGGATTGTTTTTTACAATATGCTTATAAATTAAAAAATGTAACTAATGTGATTGTCATGATTCAAAAAATAACATTTTTTTTGCTATTTAGTTTTGTCATATATGCTATTCAAATCACAAGTTTTTACAAAATGTTTCCAAGCTGCTCTTTTGATATCTTTCCTGATCTCTTCTCCCATCGTTAGCAACTTAAGAAATGAAAAATAAGAATAATTCTAAATAATTGAAATTTAAGCAATATTTTACTCCAGTTATTCTTAAGTATTTCCATAATTCTATTAGAACGGGAATTTTCTCTAACATTAATATCGATTATAATTATTACACATTTGAAATATCTCTTTTATCATATGAAATATCTTTGATGCCAGTGCTGTTGGTTTGTAATTTTGTTCTTCAAATGCTTTCTTTTAGATTTGGCTATTAATAATATCATTCTTCATATATGCCCAAGTGATTCATCTAGATTTATTGTTTTCTCCCATGTAGTCTTCTAGTTGATAAGTGTTATCCTGTTCCGTTGGGTCCTAAATTAATTGTCATTAGTAATGTTTTTATGAGTCTTCAAAAAAGAAAAGAAAAAGAAGAAAAAAGAAAAAAAGAGGATGTTAAAATTAGCTTTTCTGCAAAAGATATATTATTCATCATTGAAAGAATATTTAGGAACTTTGAAAGTGTAAAACATACAAAGAAGACTAGAATATTTAAAAAGCAAAATGGATTGATAGTGTTAAAAGTTGTCCAGTATGAGAGATATGTTGATATATACTCATGAGAGAATTTTTTAAACAAAAATAATTGAGCATTTATAATATGCTCTTATCCTATTATTTATTTATACTTCATAATTTTTCCGAATTTCAATTCTAGCATTTTATTTTCGCATTTTAGCTATTCTTTTCACTTAGCTTTAATTAATGGTAACTTGACCTTAATGTTAATTCCACAGAAAAAATAAAGTAGTTTTTCTACTAATTATAGAAGAGATATAATTGTTTGACAAATTCTATGAAGATTAATTTCAAATGACCTTCGCGATATAATAGGCCATGCTATTTTTTTTATTATAAAGATCATCTTTTATCAAACTACTAAAGCCCCATGATATTTTGAGCAGAAGAACCATCTATATTAACAGAACTTGTGAGGCTGGTGATTCATGAAGAGAGAAAAAGAAATGATATGCATAAAAATATTCTTAGGTGATCTGTTATTTAGAAAATTATAGAAAGTAATAACCAGCAGCCATGATGAAGTTCACATAAAAAACTTTAATTTGAAATGTGGCCATGTGCTAATAGACAATAAAAAATAATGTAAAAATGATATATATGAAAATTTGAAACCACATGTATTAAATTAATTAGGTTCACGAGTTGTTACTTATAATATATATATGCACCTGCTAATTTCCATAAGTATAAACATCAAATTAACTTACTATTGACATGATTTTTTTCGTGAATTAGTTGTTTTTACACAGTAGTGCTGGTGATATTTCTTAGAGTAATGCTATGTGCACCACCAAAAATTTCCCCTTTTTCCTACCTAAAATTTGATTGGTTCATTGATCTATTAATAATGAAAACCTCTCTCAAGAATCCGATAACTCGACTTCAAGTTTCAATGGCAAATCCTATAAGTCTTAATACCCAAGCTGGATTAAACTTGAGGCAGTAAACAAAGGAATTTCCCCTTTTTCCTACCTTAAATTTGATTGGTTCATTGATCAATTAATAATGAAAACCTTTGTCAAGAATCCGATAACTCGACTTCAAGTTTCAATGACAAATCCTATAAGTCTTAATACCCAAGCTGGATTAAACTTGAGGCAGTAAACAAAGGAAGAAGATGAGCAGCGATGCCAATAAAATAAAGACTTTAAATTTATTCAACATGACGATGATGAACTAATACACGATATCCTCCATATATATATATATATATATATATATATATATATATATATATATATAGGGATTGGCTACCCTGGTGGCGATCGCAGGAATAGTTTCCTGCGGTCGCTCTAATTTGGGCCCCCAGATCGGTTTTTCAAAAAAAAAACCTAATCTTTCCTCTCCACCATTTTATATATATGACATAACTTAAATAAAAAAATCCAAATGACTAATATACCCCTACTAACATGTCTACTAATTATATTAAATTAAATGAACCAAAATACCCATAGTTAATAATACATAAACAAAGAAAATAAAATATAATCCGTATGAATTCTAATATAATTAGAAACTAAATAAATATTGTCCGACATTAGTTTCCCTTAATTGAAAAGGACTTGTCCTCGAGTTCTAAAGAAAGTCAACTCGTAAAATATGTTAAAGGTAGACTATGACAAGTGGAGTTGAACTATGTGTCATCAATCGCCTTCGTTGAAAAATAAACTCGTCCTTGAGTTTGGAACTTCATGTTTTGGTTAATGGTAAATTTTTATTTGAAAGATAAAACATTCATCTAATTACTTAAATAATGTTGAATTCAAACTTAACAAATCGGTTTTTGAATCAGAATCTTGAAGTAATCATTGATAACATCCGAAAAATATGGATCTTTATAAGGTTCTTCAATCAATAAGTCAAGTTTAGATGAAACTCTAATATCTTCAAACAATGAAGATGAAGATTCTTCAAGCTCTTTTGTAACTATCAAATCAAAGATTTCTTCTTGTAGCTCATCAATCATTGTATTCGTCCATGTGAGTGTATCAACTTCAAGAAAAATAGGATGACAACAATTGTCAACACTCAAATCCCAACAATCTCATCTATAGAACACACACCAAAAGTATCTTCAATTGAATTGTCAATAATATGCACATAATAATTATCATCAACTTATACAAGATTTGGAGAGACTTAAGCCCATGGAGGTTGTTGTTTAGATAGAATAAATTGGCGCAAAGTTTGATGATGAACCACCTACGATGTCACAGTTGAAAAGACTTGAGTAGACACCATGGTAACAACAAAAGGGGCATTCATTCTCTCGAACTGAAGAGGAAGAGTTTGACTAGCCAACCACATACTACAGAATCTATCAAAACATTTAGTCTGTAGCATTCATATGTTGACTAGTAGCATTTATTACGATTTCAAAGTTTTCCTGAACTAATCCTCTGTTGATTATGGAGGATTAGAAGTCTCGCCCGACTGCTGTTTTGGAAATTAATCCCCAAAAACACGTAGTAAAATGAACTGATTTCAGCAGATTGGACACCAAGACAATGTGGCAGGAATAAATTGATTGCAGCAGGTTAATTACTAAGAAAATAACCCACAACATTGTTAACTTGCAGCCAATGAATCCCACAATTATTCCCAATATCCAGATGTCACACTTTCAGCAAAGACAGGAGCACCAAAAGGTACGTAGCAGCCAATAATATAAGCTTATTCGACTTGCAAAAACTCAGCAGAACAGATCTTAACTGATAAGATAAACAATAAAGATCAAGGGAAGGTATTACCACGTTTGTATGGCTGCAAAGAATAAGTAGAAGATGTGGCTTTATGATCAATTTGATATTACCAACTGCAGCCACCAATAACCTGTCTAGCAAAGATTGTTGTCGCATTGATGGAAGATGAACTTGGCGGCAAAAAATCTAGTAAAACTAGAATTTGCTAATAGAATATGCTGTCGTCAATGATGAAGTCCCTTGATGTCGCCAAGAACAATTGACGTTTTTGCCCAACAAGATTAGACCAAAGGCATGGAGAGGTTGTCGCCCTTGCCAATTTTATTGCAGCAACGGAAATCCAAATTGATAGTATATGCCAACAGCAAGAATAGGACAGCAAGTTGAAGTCACCTTGAGGTGAACAGGCCTTGGTAGCAATATATGTGGAAGATGATGCCGCCAAGCAGGAACTATTGCAGAACTGCAGATCTGATGCGGCCTTTACTTGACTTTGATGCCGCCACAAAATCTATTCAGCAAACAACCTAAAAGAACGTCGCCTAGGTCTGTTGGAGCACACAGGCTGCAGAAATCTAGGAACACTTGATTTTTTATTTTTTTGTGGCTGGTATTAAACTAAAGATATGTATGGTGGAGTTGTGGTGGTGGTAAGAATGATAATTAACAATCTGTAATGATGAAAAGCAACAGATTGGAGGATGGTGGTGGGGCAAAACACTGGGAAACTTGAGGCTCTGAATCCCCCAATTAATGAAAACTTGTGTTAAAAATCCTATAACTTGGCTATAGGTTTCAACGACAAACCCTATAAACCTTGATACCCAAATTGATCAAACTTGAGGCACCAAACAAAGGAAGAAGAAGAGCAGCAACGCAACTTTATTCAACGTGATGATGATGAACTATACATGCCATCCTCCATATATATATATATATATATATATAATGACACAACTTAATTAAAACAAACCCTAATTACTATAACAAAGAAAACAAAACGCAATCACTATGAATTCTATTATAACTAAGAACTAAATAAATATTGTATGTCATCAATTTACTACCTGGATCATGCATGCTTACATGGCAAACATTATTGTTTCAATCAAAATCAAGGTGGGGAAAAGTGAGAAAAAATTTAGTGGAACTTAAAGGATTTCCCTAATTCTTGGTTGACATTTTCTCCAACGCTTGTTTTAATTTCCTCAGCATGCAAAAGACCATTGAGCGATATCGGAAGTCCGCGAAAGGTGTTCTTGGCAACAACAGTAAATACTTTGAACAAGATATGCAGGTTTATGTTCATTCAGAAGATGGTGTTCTCTCTTTAAGATTTATTTTGGTCTGATTAAATATAACTTCGTTCTGGTCATGGTTGTGAGCTGGTGATCATCTATCTGCTCACTTCCCAAAAGATAAGCTTATGGCTTTTAGAACTTCGAACTTCACTGCTTAAATTTGCAATCGACAATCAGCTTAGCCCTTCGTACCAGCAAAGATAAATTTTTGCGTCTTGCTGCAGCAATGGAAGTATGAAGCTGGTCAAATAGCAAAGAAGCTTGAGTTCCTTGAATTGTCCAAAAGGTGAATGAAAAGTAATTTTTATATTTTAGCTATAGAAATATATACTTTCTTTATAAACCTGTACTATGAGCAAACTTGGCCGTTTTTAATTAGCACTCACAGATGTCAGTATATATTATCATCTACCGCAGGAAGCTTCTTGGGGAAACTCTGGAGTATTGTTCCTTGGAAGAACTGCAGCAACTAGAAAGCCAGTTGGAGCGAAGTTTAACCAATATACGGGGTAGAAAGGTTAGTTCTGTGACCATGCATATACAAATTTCAAATAGTTCAAAATAACCAAGTAAATAAGAAGTGAGATTGTTTGTTCACTTCTCAACAGGACCAAATATTCTCAGAGCAAATCGAACAACTAAAGGAAAAGGTATGTGACACTCGACTCTCACAAACAAGGTAAATTGACTACATGATATTATTTTCAACTTGCTAATTATCAACTACAGGAAAGTCTCCTTGCCCAGGAAAATGCTGTGCTGCGTGATAAGGTTGGTAATCACGTGGATTCTATGAGCTAGTGTGCTTGTGTTGTTCTAAATTTATAATGAAGTTTAAACACTCATCGGCTGATCAAATGCTTGTGGGTTATATTTGTTTTAGTGTGAAATTCATAAACACAAACAGCCGGCCATTCAATGTCGGAATATTCACTACGAGCAAAGCAACCAACATTTTGAGGTGGAGACAGCTTTCCATTGGAAGACCAGATAGGCCGGTTGTTGGGGGATACAAATTTGGTTAGCTTGTGAACCTAATAAGTCTGCTGTATGTCTTGTCATTTACTTTCGGTTCGATAAAAGGCTCTGATATATGCCGCGTTTCAGACTTTAGTTGGCTATAAATATGTATGTTTGCGAAGAAATATTTACAAAAAATAAGGAATTGTTTTTTTACATTATTATAAAGCAATTAGTTGGCTATAAATATGTATGTTTGCGAAGAAATACTTACAAAAAATAAGGAATTGTTTTTTTACATTATTATAAAGCATCGTGTGGTTTAGCTGGTTCCATGCCCAACACCCCCCAAAAACCTACCCCTTATTGAACAAAAATAAACAGTTTTGAACTAACTAGAAAGCCTTACCGAAACATGCCGTATTTCATTATTCCTGTAAATGCATGAAAAAATATAAAAATTTGAAACGAACAGGAAAGTTATATCCCCAACTTTTCCTACGACTCGAGTCTGTACCTCTTTTGTCAATATGAAAATTTTCCATCTTTTTTATTAATCGGGTTCTTCTCATTAAATGCGCATCTTCTTTGCTTAATTATATACGTTAACCTAACTCCAAAATAATACATTCAAGCCTAGTTCTTGTTTGAATCTAAGACCTGATAACAAGACGCGCAATTACCTAATAATCACTATGAAAAATTAGCAGTGTTGAACTACTTACAGAAGTTGTACAACTCCCTGCGTCTAAAAAGTAAAAATGATGGGACCAATTCGAGCACTAAATTACCCAATCTACGTACCCACTAACAATTACATGATCTAATTTCGACTATAAAAAATATACATACCAGTATTTCAGCAATCCAACCTACTTGAATGGTCATGAACATCAGTTAGTAGTTAGTACACAGTGAGCTATATTCAAACCTAATATCAAATATGAGTACGATGCATGTGCATGTATTATAATGAGTACTAAAAGTAATATTCCAAGGCAAAATACAAGAATACTTGATTAGTGCAAGAACTACTTATTTTCTATTGCATTGATTCATTTCCAATTTCAGAACTAGTCACCTGCTAGACTACAATCTTTGACTCTTCCACTCCACTTACAAGTCCATTACTTCTTTTTTAAAAATAAAAAATAAAAAGTCCACAAAATTTCCACAAAAAGTAGCACACTTTGTTGAGGGCGGCTTAGATACATGCGAGGCCCACGGTATCTAATTGTCAAAATACTCCCACTAAGAATTGAAGCGCAAACAAATATAGTGTGGCATGGATGCTATAAATTGTTAGTGCGACATGCATCAAATTACAAGTATAAATCAAGAGTTCCGGTCATGAAGGATAGTGGAAAATGGAAGGTGGCGGCTGTCGGCTATAATTTCCGCCCCAATAGCACGGAGGAGATCATGGACCGGACGTTTGTGTGAAACTAGTTTGCTGTGTGATTCATGCAGCTCTCTGTTCTTGCTCTGTTTCTCCTACCAGCAATCTCTGAGTCAAAGTTCTTGGTTCAAATATTACTTCTGGTCTCGTTGTGTCAAGGTGATCAACTGAGCGGCCATGGTTTGGAGTTCCTCTCCATTGATGAACACGTTCTTTCTAATTCTCTCGTATTAGAACTTTCTTCATCTTCCTCTTCCTATCACTTTCTATCATCCCCACCCTGCAGCCGGCTTTCTTCTTCACCACCAGGGCATCAAATGCATGGTCTTGGGGCCATGAGTTTGTATCCTCGACTGAAGTCTGGAGGTGTGGATCAATCACCTGACGCCGTGGACATGGATAAAGCAGACCTCAGCATTAAGAGGAGCTCGAGCAGCCAGTCACTTGATCATGAGCCTGGCCTTCTCTTCCCCGCCCCTCCATTTTATTCACCTTGTGTGCAAAACAGTACCACCATGCCAACGCATACTTATATGAGAAACTTGAACAACCATGGTGTATCGAATGACAGACCCATGAGAAAGGTCTGGAGCACAGACGACTTGCAAGTAAGACTTAGGCTTGACACCAACCTTTAATGATAATAAGTATATGTTATAACATGGGATATTACATATTGTTGTTTTTGTATTTCATGAACAACGAACAGCATACTGGAGCATCTCTCGGCCAAACGGCGGATGGGATTCCTATAGCTGGACGTTACAGCTTCGAGCAAAGGAAGGAGAGGATAGACAGGTATAGGAGAAAAAAGACTCAGAGGAACTTTAGCAGGACAATTAAGGTAGTATTAATATAAACCAATTCCTTTACAATCCGTTTAGCCCCACCTTGCAATCGAATAAGAAATTGAAACAGGAATATTTTCCTCGGACAACATTGGAAGTATGCTTGCAGGAAGATCCTAGCAGAGAAGAGGACGAGAATTCGTGGAAGGTTCGCCAGGAATGACGATACTGAGAATTGCAAAGCCGATAGTGGCTGCCACAAAAAGAAGAAGAAGAAGACAAACTACTACAACTTTGGGTAGGAAACATATGGTTTTCAGACAGTAAGGAAGCCAATCAATATTACTGTTTAAACTTTAAAAAGAAAAGTAAATAGAAAGGAAAGCTTACATTGCACGTCAGTGATTACTAGCAAAGATAGTCACGAGTACTTTATATGATGCATGAGAGCTATATATAGATGTTATATTTTTTTAGGTTTGTGACGAGTCATGTAAAAATGTAAAACAGCATTGCAACGTTATGATTAGATTCATATCTGATATTTGGGATCTTTGTGTTTAATTTGTACAGGCTGATAGATTTCTGCAGGAGGAGGAAGAGACGGACTGGCCAGCCATTTCTAGCTTTGGCTTCCCAAGCAGCACTGATCAATTTGGATATTAATTGGGTTTCTAATGGTTATGCAATATTATGTATAGCTTGTATTATAGTTTTTCTTGCATGCATAGATCATAACGTTGTATATATGAATAGAAGGACAACCATTACAAGGTAAAAACAATTACATGTGCCTATGTTTACGCCAATAGAGAAACAACAAGTCATGTGGTCTTTCTTAAGTACTTCCCAATATTATTGTAAAGATAAAATAATAATAATAATATAGACTTGTGTATTTGGTCTTAATTGTCGGTTTTCAATATGTTTATAACTTTTTGGCTTTTCATAATAATTGAGATCTAATCTAGGCCATTCATATAATGAGACAACTTAGATTAATATCGGATGGAGGAATTTTCTGACTCTAGGGTTTCCTATAGAAAATATAACGTTGTTCAAAGTTTGATTAAATTTGATTTGGCTTGGTACTCGACTAAAAAATCGATCCAAATTTTAACTCTATATTAATTGAGTCAAACATGAGCTTATACATGCTCAACTCAATTCAGCTTAAAATTTGATACTTTACATAAAGAATAAGGTTTTTGATCATATTAATCTTATTTTTTAATATTAATTTAATTAAATTATAAAAATATTGTTATGTGATAACAATTTTAAATAAAAGTATGATATTTGATAGTTATTATTTGTGAATTACAAAGCAGGCATAATGCTTTCGCTCTTTAAAAATCTTCCGAATTAGAAATGATGAAGTAACAGACTTTCATGCCTAAATCACATGGTCATGTTTTTTCGACTAGGCAAAATTATTGTTATCAACCAAATAATCCAAGAGCCCATGATAACTTGACTTAGCATAAGATAATCAATACAAAGCTAATAGATGTTTTTCCTCGATTAAAAATTTTAAAACAGGCTGCTCACACATTAATTTTATTTCATTTGTCTGGAAGGTCACACAGTAAATTTAACGGCAATAACTTGAAGCTTTCAACTGATTTATAGAGTCCGTCTCGCCTTCTTTCCACCGGAAGATACCACAAACGTAGGGCCCAGGTCAAAAAATAAGAGGGGAGGGGAACGAAATCTTCGTGGCCCATAGAATCTTGGTATTTTTTCTCTCATATATTTCTAAAAATATTGGAAAAGAATAGGAATCTAAGAAAGATGACTTTTTCTTGATTTCCCGTTGGGAGATGCTCCACAGACTGTGGCTATGCCCCCACAGACTAATCGTTATCTACTCTTATTAATGAAAGGGACCTAATAGAGGTATAATAAGCAGTTTAATTAATTAAAATTTTTTTAAAAAAAATTAATTAAATTATGAAAACTTGTCTCCTCCTTTAATTAGAGTTTATCTTTTTTATATCTAAGATATTAGATTATTATAATATATTTTATTATATAATAAAAATTTATCTATAAAATTAAAATTTATATGCATTATAAATAGTGCATGATCCTTTTGTCTATTAATTACTAAACAAGATGAGACAGGCCCGCCCATCCCCGGAAAGACCAAAACCTACCAATTATAACCAGCCAAACAACCACTTCTGGCATCAAAAACGCAATATTTTTCCAAAAAAAGTAGAAAAACTTGCACCAAAAACACATGGAAACGCACATAGAGCTGCCGTATTCCCTTCTAACACCTATAGGCACGAAGATACCAAAAAAAAAAAGGGTTGCAACTATAGGAACGAAGATATAATCCATCATCCCAACATTTAAAACTTAAAAGAAGATTTTTTTGTTAAGTTAAACTTAAGAAGGTTGGTTAGTAGAGAACATGACATCCAGGAATCCACACCCAACTTGACATCACATATGCAAATATCGTTGAAATTAGGTCAGCCGCACCCACAACAGTAGCTGCTACATACCATTAATTCATGTTCACACACAAGTCACACTCCCCTATTACATGTTTACAATCATAATAAATATATGTAATTTTCTTTCCCAAAGCAAAAGCATAGCAACTAGGCTAGTAATTAAATAAATTATATAATTATGGAATGATGAGGAAGGGGGCGAGAAATGACAAGCTAACGCCAGGTAGAGATGAAAGTGAGGATGCGGTCGTTCCAACCCAGGCCCAACTCACCGGCTTCCTCCCGCGCCACAAACCCGGGGCTCACCGATCCCATCTGCGCCCGCACCAACTCGGCGACCTGCGGCGGCAGCGGCCGCGGCTTGAACCCGGCCATGCCCATCCTCGCCCGCCACTTCCCGGCGACCTCGCACCGCTCCACCCGATCCGGCCCCTCCTTCGACACCGCATCCGCCGCTTTCTGGCCCAGCCGCTCCTCCACCCGCCACCGCTCAACGCCGACCTTGGGCGGCGATGCGTCGAGCGAATCGAACAGCGAACCGTAGTGTGCCCGCGCCTCGCCGAACCGGGCGAGGAAGGGGGCCGTGTTTGCGCTCGTGTTCTGCTCCGACAGGGCCACCACCGCCGGGCCCAAGGCCCGCACCCGACGGAGGAGCTCGTCCCGGGGGTTGGCGGTGGAGACGCTCTCGTCGGGGAGGCGGTGCAGGTAGAACGCGAAGTTGACGGCGAGGGCCCCGTCCTGGCCGTCGCCGGTCGGGAGGAGGCCCTGGGTGCCCGGAGGCACGGAGTCGAACCGGAGATCGATGCCGAGCCGGCCAGCGAGTTTGGCGAGTCTATCGGAGAGCGCGCGCAGGGAGTCGCTCGGGGCGGCGACGGCGGTGATGCGGACGGAGGTGCGGCGGCGCTCTGCAAGGGCTCGGAGGACGGCGACGGCTTGGCCGCCATGCCCGACGTTGAAGTCGAGGATGTGAAGCTTTCGGTGACCCTGCGTGGCGTCGACGATTGCGAGACCGGCGGCCACGAATCCAAGCTTGAAGCAGGGGCAGGCCTCGTACAGCATGTGATCGTCGCCGTAAGCCTTGGCAACCGAATCGTCGTCGGGGTTTGGAGGGTTGATCCGCGCGTGAAGGCCGGAGACGAGGTACGCCGCGAGGCGCTGGTCGGGCGTCCCGGCGCGGGGGCTGGAACTGGAAGCTGCCTGCTTCAAGTGGGCGAGGATAGCAGCGGCCGGATCGATCTGCCCCTCGGAGATGGCGGCCGCTGCTTCGGCTAGTTGGAGATTCGAGGCGGAGCAGGCAGTGGTACAAGACGAGGGAGAGGAAGAGGAGGATGAAGGCGGGGAGTGGTGACGCTGCTGCCCGCCCGGTTTCACCCCTGCCAGCTGCGTCAGAAGGCTGATCTTCACAGACTCGCTCCACTCGCTGCTTGTCGAGTTCCCTGCCCACCCGTCGCCCTCGTCGTCGTCTTCGAGCAGCTGCTTCTCCAACTCCTGTAACTGGTTCTTCATCTTCTCCGCGTCGACATGCATGGACGTCAGAGGAGGGAAGCGGCGTTGCTCGTTGCCCGCCTCCCCTCGCTGCTTCACCGAACGGAGAAACGCCGCCTGCTGCTGCAACTCAGCCAGGGAGCGTTTGGTGCCGGCCGGGTCGAGCAGCACCGACGGATCGGCGGCGACGTGGTAGCCAGCTGACATTGGGCAGGGGAAGGAGAAGGGCCAGGACATGATCAAAAATAGTGATGATGATGATGGGAGGATTGGAGGAGGGAGGGGTAGTCGGCCATGGAGGGAGGCGGGGTTGTGGATAGAAAAAGGTGACCCTCTCTTCTTTCCTATTTCAACAACTCATGCGGATGGTGCAACATTTTTTTTTAATAATAATTTATAATTATTATTAACAAAAGAGAACTCACTATAAATATCTAATTAAATATAATAGATTTAACCACTCAAATTACAACAAAAATAAAAAAATAAAAATCAATTTATTACATCATATATTTTCATTCAATTATAATTTATCCTTAAAATCAAAGCCAATGAAAATCTATATCTATAATATTAGATTGTTATATAATTTATCTCATTACTCATTAAATTTATCCAAAAAATTTTTACAACATAAGCTGCTTAATAAAAAAATTATATATTAAGATATATCTTTAAAATAAATTAGAATCTACATATAAAATATCAAATTATTAAAATCTATCTTATTACTAAATAAGATTTTATCTAAATTTAACTACAGTGTGAGTCACGCGTACCAGACACCTTATCTACTTTACGCCATAATTCGCATTTTTTTGTTTCATACGTCAACCATTAGCCATTAATTAACAATATTATCATAATTATTAATTTGCTAAAATTATAATTATTAAATGCGATCGTTGCTGCCAATTCCCCGTGGACCAATACGGACGACTGATAGTGGGGGGAGAGGTGGATCCTTCGCGTGTGCAGGCTAGTACTGCGGGCCCCACTGCAAAGAATGCCACGAAAGGAAACCCCTTTTGGGATCGAACGGTGAATAATTTTTCTTTTTTGTCACGCCCGGTAACCACACTCATGCCTTAGTCATTCACAAGTGACGGTTATTTTTTACTTATACATGTAACACACACATATGTGATGGGATCAAGAAAAAAATACAGAAGGGATGTAAAAATCGGAAATATTTTAAAACATTGGGGCGATGAAATTTTAATCAGCTGAAATTACACGTGGAAATGAGCTGGGATGTTCGACACTTGCATATTTTGATTATGTCAAATCGAATTAGATCAAATTCAGATTTGTGTTAGCATGATTAAAAATCTTTGACCTACTTTTTGTGGTCGAAACAAGTGATACTTTCCAAAAACATACCCCTTCTGATTACGAAAGAATGAATTGTTTTTATTAGCTGTCGGAGGGTTACAAGTGCACCTTAATTTGAAAAAAACTACAGTATACATACATAATGCTGCTGTTCTTTTGCATGATCACCGTGTTGCTAATTAGCATTTTTTTATAAGCTCTGAACACCCATTTCAACTGATTTCCCCCTCCATATCCGGCTTCTTCACGAGTCTGCAATTTTTTTTTTTTTTAATTTGTTCAAAGGTTGATAATTTTTTTTTTGAACTTTTATTTGGTAGAGAAGATTTGTATTTTGGCGTTTTAACCATGTACGTACACTTACTTACAGGACCCCATGATGCACGAATCGGCCGATGATTTAAATCAGATCGGCATTACGCCGATCCGAGTCGGCCCCAGAATCGGCCGAGTTCGGCCGATTCTGACCGATTTAACTCGGAATCGGAATCGGCCGATTTAAATCGGAATTGATTTTTAATGAAATTACTAAAATACCCTAGTTATGATTTTTATTAAATTATTTAAGCATGGGTAAAAATGGTAATTTGGATTTTAAAAACCTAAAATCAAACCCGCTCCCCCCACGCCGCCGCCACTCGTCCGCCCGCCGCCGCCCCGTTTCCGCCCTTCGCCGTGCTCCCCGACTCCGGGCTCGCCGCCGACCGGGCTACCGACCTCGCCGCCGACCTCGCAACGTCGCCGCCAACGTGTGGCCGGACCGAATCGGGCTGTGACGCACGAACTCGCCGCCGGCTCCGGGCCGCCTCGCCGCCGGCTGTGGGCTGCCGACTGTTCGTCCAACCAGGCTGCCGGCATCCTCCGACATCGCCGCCGACCGGGCCAGCGGCGGCGGCGGCGACGGGGGTAAAAGTGGCATTCTCGTAATTAAAAGTTGACTCGAGTCTAACTCAAGTCAAAAATAATAATTAATTCTAAATAATTTTAAAAAATCTTAAAAAATATTTAAAAATATCAGAAACTATAATATACAGAATAATATCAAAATAACATCAATACCCAATTTTAATATATTTATATTATAAATTGTCAAATTATTATATATGACCGATTAAATTAATTTGGACCGATTCAACTGAACCGATTCTTGGCTGATTCAGACCGATTCCGATTCCGATTCCGATTCCGATTCATGCAACCATGACAGGACCTTTAAAAAAGTAAAAATGAAAGTAATGCTATAGAAAAAAAGCAACTGACGCTTTATATCCTTACGTTCAACATCTTAAAACTTGAATATAATTACAGGAGCAACTATATTAGATGTAAATGACACCATGAAAACTACCATGATAAGGTAGATAGTAATCGCATGATGTTCATATATACCATCGAGTTCATTGAGGATAGTTCTGCACCACCCACAAATTAATAGGGGGTTAATAGAATTTTTTTCCAAGTGAAGAACAATGGTGCCGACTGCCATTTTTTTTTTGTTATAAAAAAAGAGTTTCAAGGTGAGATGTAAGGTTGTTGGAAGCAAGGAGGTACAACAAGTATAAATGTTCAGTCATGGAGCATGACAAGGGAGTGAAAGGCACTATGGAGTAAGCGGCCAACATCAACTAATGTTGAGAATTTGGGGCCGAATTGTTAGAACAGATCTTCCGATCTCATTGCTGTTATTGTTAAATCATGTTGTAATAAAGAGAAAATTTTGTGGGTTCGTCAAAAGAGTCCTTCTTCCCATACATACATCTTCAGACATAACACCAGACAGCGACTTCAGGCGCAATTTTGGGAAATAGTAATTGAGGAGCTGGGGGACCAATGCAGGCAAGAGGAATATTATTTTTTCCCTGAAAGGTCGAGGGGGAATTCTTTTCCCCCTTCACTGGGGACCAGTGGGAATTTGTTAGCAAGCAACAAGACGCCGGCAGACATATTAGTTTGCCATATTGTCATACAGTAAGTACATATTTTATTTTTAGGGCGCTTTGATAGGGTGGAAGAATTTAGTTTGGGGGTAGTTGATTAAACTTTATCATTGTACAACCTACATCCATCAAATTTGATACGTCCCGAGCCATTATATACTACTGCCCAAGACACCTTCCTGAAGTGGCCTATCCATTTTAACGTGAAGGAAGGAAGAGCAAAAAAAAGTAGAAGACTCAAGGGCAGAGGAACGGAGTAGACGACGAAAAGAAGAGAAGATGATTAGCCATGCCCTCCTATCACGCCTCCGCCATTTTCTCTCTTTTTCTTTTCTCATTTCTTCTTTGATTTCTGATAACTGGAGAGTTACAGGAAATATCTGTAACGTAAATCTTCCTAATGCACTGTAACGCAAATAATGCACATGGGATTTTGAATAAGGTGATACTCCGGCAAAGGGCTTTACGTGATTCACAACGGCATACAGTATTTTAGGGCAGAAAGACGAAAGATTGGCTTCCCTTTTGGTTTGTCCCAACACAGAAATCATAAGCCTAGAGCTTCGCCTATCACATTCATGGTGAATGCCCATGTTTTGGTACATCAGTATCCCTACTCATTGTATTTTGCCTTCTATGTATACATTGATGTTGTTGAGAGCAGTCTCGCTCTAAATATATACGAGCTGTGATTTTAATAAATGTTAAGAAATGAATTGCCTTAGTAAATAACTAGTCATTTTAGGTAATGGTTAAATTAAATTTTTCCATGATAACCACAAACTATTCTCATACACCCCGTTCGTTGTATCAAAAGGCGCAGACGTTTATTAAAACCCAAAAAATAATAAGCTAATAAGTAATGTGGACATTTGTGAAAGCCAACAAACATATTCGCTTATACGCCATTGTATCAAAAAACAATGAAGCCCAATAAATAGAGCAAATGTTGTTAAAACCCATAAAATGATAAGTCTAATAAGTGGTGCAAATATTTATTAAAATTCAAAATGGTAAACTCAATAAATGCCAAAGAAAATCTAGTATACCTAAGTCTTTAAAAGATTCACTTGTTAAGGACTTAATTGCCTTACAAGTTCGAGGAGTGTTGATATTAGTCTCGCATCTAAAATAGATATAAGTTGTGATCTTAATAAATGTTAAGATGCGAGCTAAGTTGTGATCTTAATAATTGCCAAGATATGAGCCGCTTTAGTCTTAGAAACTAATTAGTCATTTTGGGTCATTTTGGATAAGGCACAACTATTCTCGGACCAAAGAAAAAGGTATAAGTTGACAATATTCTGCCCTGGGATAAAAATGTACTAACTTCTTTATTAATCATGCCTTCCAATGGTCTAGATAACAAAAAATTAAGTTCTTTCTCTGTGCCATATCCGATTAATCTAAGGAAGTCTAAACACCTTAACAAATTGATCCCCTCCTCCCAAAACAGGCATGCCAACACATTGATTAGTAGTACATTTTGCAACTCATAGTTTTGCTAACAATCTAGCTAGGCGCCTGATTTTCTTATTTAGATATAGATATATCAGCCACTTTTGTGAGCGATGCATCCCTCGTAGGTAGAGCCGGAATGACTCCTTTTTTTGTAACAGCGACACCACCGCAAGCATTCGCAAACGACAATGTGTCCATCTACTTCTCATCCTGGCAAATGATGAATGAAAACAACCATCTTGATTAGTTCATTGCGGTAAATGAAAAACTAACCTGTCAATCAATTCACTCCCGAAACCTTAACGAAGACAAAGCCAGGATAATGAAATATAAATGTGCGCAGAAAGCCGTTCAAGATAAGGTTTTGTTTTATTTATATATTATTGTATAATTAATTTCTTTAGAGATAAAAATGACATTCAAGATATGCTTTGACAAAATATAATATCCATCTTCTATCAAGTGATAACCAATTATAAACATTGACAATGTGCTTTTCTTTGTGCACTGTCACATACCTTGTACAAATTTAAGTCTGATGGTAAGCAGCTAAGTGCCCCACTCGCGAAAGCATCACCGGGGCCCGTAGTATCAACAGGTACAACCTTCAAACCCCGGACTTTACCATGGAAATCCTGCACAGGACGTATCCGAAAGGAAGAAGAAGAACGATAAAAAAAGAACATCCCGCCAAAAAACACAACTACAATTAGCGAATAATGAACTAAATTATTTTGAGAAAGCTCGACAATATTATCAACTTTTTCACCTTGGTGCAGTATCTACAACCTTTGGACCCCTCGCTCACCAGGAGAAGTATAATATTAGGACGCAAATGCTTGTCGATGACCACATTATCATCATCAGATCCACCTCCATTGGCCAAGAACGAAACTTTTCGTCCCTAATCTGTTGGATCATACGCAATTTAAGTTTTAAAACTACTACTCTTTCGAATCCATTAAATCATAGTCATGAACTACAGTCTAAAAATTAATGAATTTTCTAAATTCTTTAATTTCCCAGGTTGTTATTATACCTTAATAATGTCTGCTTTGTCCCATAAGCTCAAGATCCCCTTTCGCGCAGTATCTAGGGATGACCATAGAGGCAAGCTCAAATTGGGATCTTACGAAAGAAGGCTTCCAGATTCTTTTGCAATATTCATAGCGGCAAGCTGCGTGGATCTACTAGACTCCTCAATCATACTAATTGAACCAAAATGAAAAATGCAACCCTATGTTGTATAAATTTTAACTTTAACCAAATTATACATATGATAAAAAACATCATCAATAAAACTTTCTTGACTTTTTAAGGTTTTGATTTTCTAAATTCAGTATCGGCTTTCCAAAACTAAAATTTCTAAATGATAGGATACCAGAAAGAAAAACTACATAGCGAATTCGGGGACATAACCATATTTATCATTATTTTTTATAATTCTAATTTAGCCTATTATAAATTAGAGATAACGAAAACGATATCTACATATATTTATCCATACTTATCTTAAATATATGATATTTTCACATATTTATATTAAATATTAATGACCCATTAACCTTAACTTTAATAGATCAATTTAATTTTGCTCAAACCTTAACAATAGCATATGATACAATTATATACTTGTATATATACGTCCAAAATCCAATAATCTCACACTTTGACTATATATATATATATATAAAGATAATTGTATATTACGTTATGAGCTCTAAAATAACACATGCTATTATTTCAAAATAATAATCTCGTCCATTAATTAATTTAACATAAGATCAAGACGACTTTTGTTACATATATCATAATTAAATCTATCCATGGTCACATACATCAATATAATTAAATGACATATATCTAAGTATAGATGTGTAGCATGAAAATTATATATAATTTGATCTAAACATGTCTATTTTCAACTGGTCTAACTTAATGAGATAACCAAAATAGAGTAAAATATAAACCAAATACTGCATTTCATATAAAAATAAATTCCCACTAAAGTAACATATCATTAAATGATATAACACCTAGATGAGCAACATGCTCATAAAAAACCTTGGGCAGTAAAATTTTAGTATGCGGATTTGCAACCATAGAGTTTGTCCCAATATGTTGTATGGAGACTTTATCAAAATTTTACTACTCTAAACTCTTTCTTTTATTACAAGGAACTTGATTTCTATATGTTTTGATTTAAATGAGCTATTGTTGTTATTTAAATATGTTACTACAAATTGATTGTCATAAAATAACTTAAGTTGTCTTTCAATGTTATCAACAATGTGCTGCCTTGTGACAAAATTCTACAACCGTATTCCCTGATTGGATGCCTCATAACAAGCTATAAATTTAGCTGCCATGATGGAAGAAGCTATGAGTGTCTGTTCAGCACTCCTCCAAGAAATAGCTCCTCGAGCAAGTAGGTAGACATAGCTAAAAGTAGATCGACGACTATATTGACATCCAGCAAA
The DNA here is from genome assembly GCA_033002965.1 of Piper betle. Lineage (NCBI taxonomy): Eukaryota > Viridiplantae > Streptophyta > Magnoliopsida > Piperales > Piperaceae > Piper > Piper betle. The sequence goes on along the minus strand of JAURVB010008213.1, from coordinate 29,196 downwards.
ATCGAAATCAGAATACTCAATGATCTTAAGTTGATTTGACTTCCGATATTTGATAACATAAGCGTCCCTAAATCCATAATAGCAAAATAATTCTTGACTTCTTTAGGTTTTGATCTTCAAAATTCAGCACCGGTTCTCCAAAGCCATAGTTTCTAGATGATGGGATACCAGAAGAAAAAACTACGAAGCGAATTCAGGGGCATAAGCGTATTTATCCTTATTTTTTATAATTCTAATTCAGCCCATCATAAATTAGAGATTACGAAAATGGTATCTACACATATTTATCTTAAATATATAATATCTCCACATATTTATCTTAAATATTAATGACTTATTAATCTTAACTTTAATATATCAATTTAATTTAGGCTCAAACCTTAATAATAGCATATGATATATATACGTCCAAAATCCAACACCCTGTTCTACAGATACAGGCACATCAATAAAGCACATTGAACTATCATTATAATCAGCTGAAAAAGATCAACCCAACAAATTCTACTGCTATTCTTTACCTTTTGTACAAGGTCAACATCAAGCTCCAATTGATGAAGAAGAATATCAGCACTAGGGTGACAATAGAACAAAAACTCGCGCTCTCCATCACCTCTGAGCGAAACAAATGACAAAGCAGTTCTTGCACTAGAATCGAAATGGAGACCCGAAGCATCTACTTTGTTGTCTTTCAGAACTTCGGCTAGCATGTAATCAAAGTCATCTTGGCCCACCTAAGAGAAGACTCTATGTGTCTCAGAAACATTTATACATTTTGCTTTGTGATAGAGTCCGATGAGCACTATTCAACATTTTCAGTGAATCATTTTAGAGGTGGAAGATATGTCCATTAGATTTTTGCATTCACTGAAACTAAATGCACAATCAAGAATTTTTCCATGAATGGATAGGAAACAAAAATGGAACTTATTTATGTACGTTGATTTTAGTTGAAATGATCACATTTACTGATTTATATAGGAACCATATGAAGAAAAATTGTGGAGATATAAAGACATTGGCTGAGTTATTTCATGCAAACTAACAATAAGGGACACACCTCACTTAACAACCTCGGAAAAAATGATACATCAACACTTAACTACAACTTAATTAGGAATGTTGGTTTTAAAAGAGAATAACATATCAATTTGTAGGATCAGTTATCTGGTGAAGAACCATAAAACGATCCTATGCCCTTTGCCCTCTGCAGTTGGAGATATTTTTATTTTTATTTTTATAGAAAGTAAGAAATTAAGATTATTTGAGTTCAACCCTATGCCCTTTGTAGTGAAGGTATTCTTATTTTTATTGATTGAATTTTCTGTGAATTCTCTTTTAGACAGGAGCTTAGATGATAGTATTTCTGATGGGTTTATCCCACATCGATCGTGCATGATGTTGATGAGTTATATATAGGCTAATGGGAAAGCCTTATTCCTTGAGTTAATTTTTGGATTAAGAGAGGCCTGTGACACCTATTGTAAGTCCCTTTTGGTGGCCCAAAGGGCCCCAAGAATCCGTATTAGAGCCAGTTCGAGCCGGCTTCTGCCTACACCGATTGTGGATGTTTCCTTCATGGGTTCCACCTGATGATTTGAGGGTAGTTTACCAGGTGGGTGCCATCTGATTTAAGGGAATTCAGAAGATGATGATGGTTTCGGGAATACCCGATGTGTGAAGGGGATTTGTTGAGTTTATCCCACATCGGTCGAGGATGATGTTGGTGAGTTATATATTAGCTAATGGGAAAGCCTTATTCCTTGAGTTAATTTTTGGATAAAGAAAGGCTCGTGATACCTATTGTAAGTCCCTCTTGGTGGCCCAAAGGGCCCAAGAAGTAATTGTTGGAGTCCCTCATCATACGATAAATGTGAGAAAACATGCAACTACATGGGGAATCGTAAAGATGTAGAATTACTCTAAGAGGTACGAGAAATTTGAGTAGAATTATAAAAGACAAGGAGTATTTGGTGTTTGGCTCTTTGTATTCAAGAGGTTGGTCGTATTTCGTGTATGATATTTTGTATCCATTATCTATAAATATGTAGTTGTACAGTTGTATATGTGTGATGAATGGAGTACAATTGAAGAGTGTATTATTTGGTTTCACTATGAAGTTTTGCAGTGAGGCTCTCCCCACAAGGTATGGGTCTACCCAATCAAAGTTTGTTCTTTGGTTGGAAGTTATGAGTTTTCCTAGTTAGAATATTTTTCTCTAATTAGGGTTGAGTGTTCCCAATTTGATGTGTATCCCAGTTGGAGATTATTAATTCCATCTAGTGAAGAACAGTGCTAGATAATGATGAGAAAAGTTCCCGTCTGATCCAAATGATGAAGATGATGTACTGGCTTTGCCCGAGGTATATACCCATTATTTGATTATAGTGGATGATGTGTGCTTTCCCTTTGGGGAAGTTTCATGGTGTGTTCTCTTTTAGGGGAGACTTGAGAGGTTGTAGATCTGAACAAGGTCACCATTGGTGATGCATGTGAGAGAAGAAAGAGAAATTGTTCGTTTTGAGGAGAAGACATGACTATGGGTTCTTCAATAAGATCAACAACGGTTAGTTTCTTATCCTTCTCTACCTTTTGTCTATGGTTTGTAATTGAGAGTAGTTTTACTCACCTCGTCTATTTGGTTGTGGTTTTTCTTTTATTGGAAAGTTTTCCCTTTAGTTTTGTATGTCATTTATCTTTTATCTTTTATTGATTTGCCTTGTCAAAACACACAACATGGTGTTTAGGGATTTTTCTTGTTAAAATCCTAACAAGTGGTATCAGAGCTTGGGTTCGTGTAGCTGTGGTTCATGGCCTGTCGAAGGTGCTAGTAAAGGTATTTCTTCTATACAAGTATGGGAGATGTGTTAGGAGTTCCAATCAGGGGAGATAGAAGACATTCCACATGAGTCGGGAGGGGAGATATGTTCAAATATTTCCCCCTCATGTTATGATGATCGGCAAGTGGTCGACAATGGTGCTTCAAGTTCAACTGGTGTTCAACAAGTGGTGCAGAGTGGAAGATTTTAAAGGAGTTTCCACATGGGGCAAGAAGGGGAGATTAGAAGGGTTGTATCTCTTTCCCATGTGAAAGATGTTGAAACGTATGATTTGGGAGGGGAGAATTGTTGGAGTACCTCATCATACAATAAATGTGAGAAGACATACAACTACATTGGGAATTGTAAAGACATGGAGTTACTTTAAAAGGTATGGGGAATTCGAGTAAAATTGCAGAAGACAAGGAGTATTTGGTGTTTGTGTAACACCCCAAATCCGGTTCACACTCGTGAACTGAACGGGCATGTTACAGGCCCCGGTTAGGTCGGCTAACCCAAACCTAACTCATGCGGATCCAATCTCGGCATCTTAAGATGAAGATATTACTCGTTATGCATAGATGAATACACAGAATCCTAACATGATACTACATGGATGACATGCAAACTAAATTACACACCATCACAATTACGATCAAAATCAATAAAAATTTTGAAATAAAACGGACAGAATTTCCCCTGAAAGTGCAATTAGGGTCACCCTGTCAAAATACTATATATAAACATATATACAAACATGTATCTATATATCACACAACTTCATTCACACAATATAATAGTATCATAAACAAAATATAATCACTCAATCGACTGACATGTGTGCAAGCGATAACAATGCTCCTTTGTCCAAGCTGGTTCCTCCAATTCGTGATTATTACCTACATATAGTATAAAAACACGTCAGTAACAAGTGTTACTGGCCCAAAAAATAAAATAACTATAACAAGCTGGCTATGAGAGCAAACTCTCGTATGAAAGAATGAACACTTTGAAGGGCACTACTCGGTAGCATCCCGAACTTACTGATATGCTGCTGCTGATGCCGCTCTCGACATTTTCTTACTTCATTTTCTAGTCTCAAATCCTAAGCCTTCTCCTTACCTCCATATTTCTCCTGACCTTGAGCACGAAGGCCGAGTACTCTTAGGCAGTCGCCTTTAGTACCCTTTGAACCACAAGTCCGGATATGCGCTGCACTAAACAGTACCCGTAAACCTCCACGTTCTCCGGGTGTGAGGAACTCAAACGTGGAGTTGTTAGGATCCCTCGAAAATGGAACAGTCCGCTGGCACTAATCCAGAACCCGCTTTGACTGTCACGGCATCCGCTCATGGTACGTGCAGTCGGTTTCTCCATCTCTCGTCTCACTGAAAACGCGAAAACTACATATATATATATAGGGCTGGGTAGGGATTTATATAATAGGCCCGAAGGCAACTTGTAGTGGATCTTGTTTTCGAAATCATCCTCGAGGGGTTATTAATCCGGAAAACTATTTGGTTAAATGGCCCGAGTTAAGTGAGATCCGATAAAACGCCACTTAACCCGTCCTACAGATAATAAAATAAACATACAATAGAAGAGCGTAAAACAGAGTCGAGTCCTAAACGGACCTGGTAGAAGCTCCAAACATGTCATTGCGCCTAGGCGGCGAGCTCCTACTTCGTACTTACATATCAAAACTAAATACTAACGTCTGCTAACTAAATGATGAATCAAACTCGTCATGATCAAACATACTCACAATACAAACATCAACCATAACAATCAACAATTATAAATGTGAAAGTAATTCCAACTTATCCTATTAACACCAATTTTATTATATTTCCTAAGTTACGTTGTACTCGATTATCATGCTCAAATTTACTTTACATCATCAGATCACTTAACATTTACCCATTACCAATCATATCATCATATCATTACTTCTTTCATGCTCATACTTTTATCATAGGAATCAATCAATCCTATCAAGCTGTGCTAACAATCATCAATTTCAATCCTATCATACTGTGCTAACAATCATCAATTTTAAATAACTAACTCAGAGGTAATTATACCTCACATCATCGGCAATCGATGATGACTAGGGTTTCCGTCGAGCGTCTCGAAGCTCGAATCCGGTGCTCGTCGGCGTCCACAGTCGATCAGGTTCAACTGGATAAACTCCGCGGAAGATCTGCCAAATTCCTGCAAATCTGGTTTTTCGGCGGGTTTCGGTGGTTTTCCAGCAAGTTCCGGCGGTTTTCGGCGACAGTCGCCGGCGGTGTCTACTGGACGGAAAGTGGTCATATTAGGTACCATTAGAACCGGTTTGGTGAGCCCGACGCATCTACGATGTCGACATGGCCAACAGAGGTGGCAACTCACCGGAAAATGCCTAAAATAGAGCGACGGTAATGTGAGAAGAATCTAGCCGGTCTGGGCGGCGATAGGCTCCGATCTGGTCGGGGAAGCTCAGTGGAGGGTCGAAGGTGCCGAGGCAACCACATGATCGTGGCGGCGACGGTCGCCCGGGCGGAATCGGCGACGTGACCGAAACGTAGCCGCGGAACTAGGCGCGGCGATTTCGACATCGCAGCGGCCTAGCGATGGCCGGGGTGCTCGAGGCGGCGGCGATGACAAGCAAAAGGGGCGGCGTCGGGGCAAGGGTTTGGGTGAGGAAGAAGAAAAGGTCGGGGGTGTTTGGTGGTAAACTCGTAAATAAGACTTGACTCGTCTCCGGCTCGAGTCAAGAATAATAACTAAGTCGTATAAAATCCTAAAAAAAATCGGGAAAAATCTCATAAAATTAAACAAACACCAAAACATCATAATAATATGCTCTAGAACTATCAACCCACCCAAACTGCCCGTAACGCGTCCTAACGTGGTAAACGGCCTAAAACTAATTCTACGATCCACTATATATAAAAATAAAATAAAAAAATGACTGGCATACTCTCATATATTCTGATAACTCATTCTGTTCTGCTGTATTCATGACGTTATCATCATATACTTGGGTACGCATGACCCTCATAGCTCATACACACGACTGGCGCTGGCTCAATACACGTGTTCTGAAACTGACTCGACTCAAAAATAACGGTTTAACCGATTGGTTCTAAATATAAAACCATGACTCGAATCATGGGTTTTACAGTTTGGCTCTTTGTATTCAAGAGGTTGGTCGTATTTCATGTATCATATTTTATATCCATTATCTATAAATATGTAGTTGTATATGTGTGATGAATGGAGTACAACTGAAGAGTGTATTATTTGGTTTCACTGTGAGGCTTTGCAGTGAGGCTATCCCTCTCTCTTTTAGAAGAGGGAGAGCCTCTCCTCACAAGGTATGGGTCTACCCAATCAGAGTTTGTTCTTTAGATGGAAGTTATGAGTTTTCTTAGTTAGAGTATTTTTCTCTAATTAGGGTTGAGTGTTTCCAATTGGATGTGTATCCTAGTTAAAGATTATTGATTCCTTCTGGTGAAGAATAGTGTCAGATGATGATGAAAAGCCATCTGATCAAGATGATGATGAGAAGCCATCTGATCAAGATGATGAAGATGATGAAGATGATGTACCAGTTTTGCTTGAGGTATATACCCATTATTTGATTATAGTGGATGATGTGTGCTTTCCCTTTGGGAAAACCCGAGGTATATACCCATTATTTGATTATAATGGACGATGTGTGCTTTCCCTTTGGGGAAGTTTCATAGTGTGTTCTCCTTTAGGGGAGACTTAAGAGGTTGTAGATTTAGATAGGGTCACTATTGGTGGTGCATGTCACCATTGATGGTGCATGTGAGAGAAGAAAGAGAAAATTTTCATTGTGAGGAGAAGACATGACTACGGGTTCTTCAACAAGATCAACAATGGTTAATTTTTTATCCTTCTCTACCTTTTGCCTATGGTTTGTAATTGAGAGTTCTCATGTATTTGGTTGTAATTTTTCTTTTATTGAAAAGTTTCAAGTTTAGTTTTGTATGTTATTTATCTTTTATCCTTTATTAGTTTGCCTTGTCAAAACACATAACATGGTATTTAGGGATGTTAAAATCCTAACAATTTCCCCACATCGAGATGGTATAAGTTTTGTCGCCACATTTAGGCTCACTGGACGGAAATGCCGTTAAATTTGGTTCAAAAATCTTTATGGGAAAAGCGGACCGACCCATAGAAAAAGACAGCGGAGGTGGGTCTTGGGAGGATCGGCCCATTATCGCCGATGCCAGCAGCTGGTTTTTAAATTTAGAGGTGAGAGGATCGGCTGGTTGTCCAATAAATAATGTGCGTCTCGTTTGTTGAAGTCCAAAAGTCATAAACTTAATGAGGCACAACCAAAATCCACGAATTAAGCCCAATTTCTTTAAACAAGGAATGGGGTGCTTTGTTGTTATTGTTGGTTCAAGGCAATAATGGGGTACTTGCTTGTGCAGAAAGGTGTGTGGGCTGTAACTTGTAAGCACACTAATAGTTAACGACTGATCATTTTAAGTGCAAGCAATCGGTATTTTAGATCTCAACTGCATGCATGTCTTGGAAGAAAGCTCTCCTCCCTCCATGCATTCACCAGGGGTGGCAATTTCATTTTATAATTTGCCGTTTACCTTTCGTGTGAAATAGACCTAATAGAGCTCTTCATCGGCTTTTCTTTTCTTTTCTTCCACTGGAGCTGATCTTTAATAGCTGGCATATCGTGGATTAAGTGTGGGGATTGAACCTTGGCACGTCGGAGAAGAAAAGACAACTTTTACAAAACATGGATAAGAAGCCCAAATTTGGGATGTAACCCATCATCAGCAATTTCTCATAAGCCCACGCCAAAACGATCATGGTGGTGCCTTTTTCTTCAAAAAAAAAAGATCAGGGTTGCATCAATTTTTCAAACAGCAACCTTATTGTGCATGGAGCCATGGCCACACCTTTGAGAGTGGGGAAAAAAAAATGTGCATGGACATCATAACATGGTCTGCAAAGTGGAAGCCATGAAGGAGGAAGCCCTTGTAACGATAGTAATTCAAGTCTCAAGATGCATTGAGATGCATTGAGCGGGGTCTACAGCCATGAATCAACTAGGAAGTACCATGTGAAAGCTAAGATACTTAGGGTTGCTAATTGAGCGAGCCAATTCGTGAGTATTTAGCGTTTGGCTCGGCTTGACTCGACTCGAAACTTGACATTTAAATGCTTGACTCGAACTCGAATCTTACGAGCCGAGCTTGAATAAGGTTGTGTTGACTCGACTCGACTCGGTTATAACTCGAACTCAACTCGAACTCGACTCGATAAAATAATATAATAATATAGTCTTTATATTTTATTATATATATATATATATGCAATATAATAACAAAGAAATAAGATAGTTGAGATGGTAAGTATTCACCTTGATGACTTTAAGGTTGTGGGTTCAAGTCACAAAAATTAAACAGTTTAAGTATATTCGAGCTCGAGTCGAGCTCGAACACATAAAAGATATTTGAATCGAACTCGAACATGTATGTCCAAAACTCGTTCGATCTCGAGTCGAGTTTGAACGAGTTTCGAACTATTCGAACCGAGTTCGAACACATGTTGAATTCGGCTCGATCGTTCAATTAGCACCCCGAAGACACCCATGACGAGATGGGCTCCACGGGGAGGGGGCCCAAGTCTTGAGATACCCAGATGAGAGTCAATTTAGGCACCTATGTCTGTGTCCACATCTCATCATTCCTTCCCTAATAAAAGATAAAAAATTAATCGGTGCGACCTGCCTGGTTTTATTCGTATGGTTTTCTTCGTCGCCTCCAATCAATCACAATTCACCGCCTCAATGTCTTCCAATCCCTTTCAGAAAAAAAAAGTTCTCCAACTTGGGTGTGTTTAAATCACCATTAAAAAACTTATAAACAAATCAACTAATCTTACTTAAACCAACATGGGTCCAGCCCAAAAAACAAACATGAAAATGGGAAGGTGCAACGAATTCATAACTTAATTCGATTCATTTCATTCAAAGAAAGACAAGAAAACTCTCCAGAAGAAAAGAAAAGGGGAGCACCAAAAGATGACCACCAATCAGTAGGTGGGTAGGAGAAGACTTGCATTTTAAATTTATGAGAAGAAAGTGACCAGATTAGGAGGATGGTTATGGATAATGGAGGCCGAATATTAAACAGGTGAGTAGAACGCTAGAAGCTCCTTCTCGAATAATTAACATGTGAACAATAGAGTAGCGTTAAAGCCCCTCCATATCATATACACGCATTTATTTTCTTTATCATATCTAATATAACAAAGACCCGAAGCTAAGTTGGAATGGGGAGCTAGTTACTAGACCTAATCGCCGTTTTGACGGCGTCATTATTAGTCAAGGTCGAGTATATGTATTATATATATTTATTATCATTATTAATTAATCACTTAATTAATACCAAATTAGAAAGTGACAGGAGCTTGTTTTCGGAGGTCGGAGGTGATGGGCCGGGCAGAGATTGAAGAAGACAAAAGGCCAGTTGTCGTTGATCGGCTCCGCTAGAGCAGTTCAAGCCGCCGGCCAACCAAAGGCAGGAAATGATCGATTTGGTCATGGACTCATGGGGTATGGGCTACTTATTGATCGTACTGTAATGTTCTGTGAATGAATCGATGGAAATAATATATAGCCCCTCCCAATGTACATATAAAACACATTTTCACTATTTCCTCACTTCTATTTGGGTTGTAACTTATTTACGTGCCAATTTTTTTGTATGTATATCGGGTAATATCACACTAAATTTGTCTACAAAATGTTTACCCTAAGGGTATCATAATAATTGATTAATTCTTTAATTATTCTTCATGACTAAATTTCCCGGAAAATAACTTACATGAGAAGTTTGTCGCTAAAGAATAGAAGTAAAAAAGTGTTTATGATAATACAGTTAGTTATTTACAATTCACAATCTTAAATAAGATGGCTAAGAATGTCCTTATCTCCTCTCCGCTCCTCTTACGTTCTCATGGGTTGAGTCTAGCGGTCAATAACAAGTACCAGATACGGTTACTCAAATATCTAATTGCCAACTTTGCGCGACTAACTTGACCAAATCTGAACACCAGCATAATATAATTGGACTTCGATAATTACCAGATGTGATCACCAATGACCATCAACCAGGCCGGGTGACTGATAGCAAATTTTGGTCGTGGAGACGAGGTTTGGCTGCCTTCTAAATCATTTTCATGTGGCCATCTAAGTTGGTCGTTGATTGACAGTATCGTGTAATTGTCCGAATGCTCTCTACCACATCAAATGCGTGAAATCAAATTCATTGATTTATCATTTACAACAACGTAGCTATAATTAATTAATTCACGTGTATGCGTAACTTGAATTATTATTAATGTAATATCTGATCATCAATAACCCGTTGCAAAAGTCGGACTTAGTCATATTGTTGGCTGCCAAATTAATTTGTTTCGTTTTTTGCTATTAGACATTATTGTCGTTGTTGCCAATAATATATACTCCTCTTAGAAGTATGTATATATATATATATATATATATATATATATATATATATATATATATATCTTAATCAATGAGGCTAATTTAATTTAATTAAGCAAGATGTCCAACCATGCGCGACATATACCGGATACATTTTAATTTTACGTATAAAATCACGTTGAATAATAAGATAAATTAATATCTTAGATATAAATTATAATTGGCTTTATAGATATATCTTATTTAAATAAAAAGATGTATTATACTTATTTTATTTTTTTATTATATTTTTTTAAAATAATTAGATTGACTTTTATTAATTAGAAATTAGAAGCCGAAGTTAGCCAAATTCAAATCCACTACCTTCTATTGTGAAAGGTATTTTTTATATTCTTTTAAAAAATAAAACTAACAAAATTCAAACTCGTGAATCTCTGCATGAAATATTTGTATCATATTTTTTTAAAAAATAATTTTAGTTGTCTGATTCACCTATTTTTAACTTAATGTCAATATTAAATTCTTTTTTTTATTAATAAGAGTAAATTATAAACCAAACATAAAGGAAAAAAAAGGGGGCGGGAGGAAAATTATGGGGTCAAAAAGTAATTAACACAAGAGCCCAAAAGTCAATATTCTGTGCGATTGGGCAAGTGACAAGTACTGAGAGTGTGTCTGGGGAGATTATAATGCATGGAGCATAGAGGAAGGCAATGCAGTGGGCCTGCAGCCGCATCGAAGTGAGAGAACAATTCACAGGAATGGCATCCACTCATGACATGGAATCAAGGGCCATATTTCTCACTTCGCATGAAACATGACCCCAGCCAAGCCACCCTCGGACACCGCCATCAATTCCCGAGTCCTGACACTTTGCTTTTGTCGTGCATTCCGGATTCTGTCCTCCCCTCTCTAATGCAGATCATGGATTTGATTATCCCAATTAATTAACCGATCCAAACACACAAAATAAAAACCGCTATCTTTTCTCCTCCAAGTATTTTTGGCCCCCTCAGAACTCCCGTTCATTTTTAGTTGATAAATACATAAAATTCTTAAACAATGATGTTATAATTAGTACAAGAATTAATTATTTTTTGAAACCTAATTAATTAGTTTTCCCACCATTTTACTCGTTTCTTGATTCATGTTTCATTGTTATATACATGATTTGGTCACGACGAATAAAAAAACATCGATCAAATGCGCAATGTAGGATTAAGCTCAAATAAGCCAACTACTAGGCATACAAGGTTACGTCGCAAGCCTTGCAGGTTTCTGCATTTTGAATGTAATTATTAGCGACATGCAAAATTAATTATCTCAATGTAGCCAAGCACCCCTTCTAAAAATAGTAATTTAATGATCATAATTTTCATAAATAAAAAAACAAAAAAAGGTGATCTCAATGTAATTAACACAAATCGCTTTGTAAATCAAATACAATTTTCTTTTATTTTATATTTCAATATTGGCATTAATTACAAAGCGCTTCTGTAATTAACACAAATCTCTCGCTGCAAGTCTTAATCTAATTAGTTACATTGCCCTAACATATTAAATAATAAATATAACTAGCTCGGGTACAATATCTTTGTCTGAATAAAATACATGTTATTTATGTTGAAAAAACATTCAACTAAGCATTAACTAGATTTGAGTGTATTACATATTCTGCTGCTAATACTTGCATTAATCGACTGGCCTTATAATTACTCTCGAAACATTTACCCTTTCGGTACAGGTAACTTATAAGCGATGTATATGTCATGCAAATTTATAGTCTTATCTAATATATAGACGCTAGCTTATCGCATGATTTTTCTTGCTTAAGATGAGAGAGATATTTTTTTAGAAAAAATAAAATAAAATGCGTATTTGCTGTCATACTAAGCTCAGATTAGATCAACATAATAATCACTTCAAATGAACTCTTGTTCTCGCCGATGAGCCCTGGACCACACCATAAACGAGTAGCTCATATATGTCCCCGTGGAAAGTTGGTAGTTTACAAGTGTGGCCTGGTCAGATCAATCTTTTATGTCTATTTAATTCAAGCGTATAGTAGTTGATAGCTGATTATTAACGACGCTCACGATTCAGGCACATCAGACCCTACCACATGTTAATTAATTGTACATTAGTGTAGACAATGTTGACAAGCTAATTCAATATTCTGGTTGGAAGATTTTTCTTGAAGAAAAAAATGGTATCAGCTCCTAACCCACCTAATCTACTAATCTTCTATGCTTACAAATTTTAACAGTTAGTTTGAAAAGAAAATGCTAATGATATATATGAGGTGATATTGAATGAACTGTTGCTTGAAAGTACATTGTTTCTTAACTAGTTTTGATTGGTGATCTTCCACAGATCTGAAATATCTCCGTCGGTTAGATTTGTTGCATGGTAGTTAATTTGTCATACGTAATAATTATATATCAGGAGACGACAATGTTTATGTACCACGAAGGAATGATCCAATTAAGACCTTCACAATGTCAAATAGTTAGTTGGGTCACTGTGAATTGAACTTTGCCTGTGTATGTGCCTGTAAGAAAGTGCAAGTAATTTTTATTAGTAAGCAAAGAAACTTTCCCAAGTTGTGAAACATTTCAAAAGAAAGATGCCCAATGACCTTTCTAAGACTGAAAATTTTGTCACCTTGTCGGCAAAGCTTGTTGGGGGGGCGGAACGGAAGGTGATTAATGAGAGCCCAAAATCACCTTTTGCTGCCATGAATTTACAGAGACGGAAGGAAGCTTGGTGAGGGTAATGGAACACCAACTCATCAACGAAAAATAAAAGCGCCCAGGTAGTGGCTAGTTGTCGTCGTCCTACCTCGCGTATACAATTAGACGGGAAGGCTAAAGCCAAGCCAGAAAGCTGGCTTATGGCAGGGGATGAAGGGAAGGTAGGCAGCTCATGGCCGGCCTTTCATTAAAAAACGCAATAGCGTGAAACATAAACCAAGCCCTGTTGCAGGCAGGGAGCAGGCAGAGGTGAGGTTAAGCAATAAAACAACAAGGAGCACAGGGGAAGGGAGATCAGATGTTGCAGGCAAGGCATCAATAGCAACAGCAATATTAGCAGCGGCGGCAGCGGCAGCAGCAGCAGCTATCAATCGCAGATCAGATGCCAGATTGTTTCATCAGATGTGTTGCAGGGCATAGAGAGAGACCATCTGCCTGCAACTTCCTTCACCGACATCTTCCCTTGTAGTGAACTAGTGATTGATTCCTTGGTTTATAATTCCCTGCTGGCTGGTCCCCCTCCCAGTCCCAGCTTTGAATTGTACCCCTCGTCTGCCACCCACACTACCCAACCCAATTTCTTCTTCTTCTTCTCTCTCATACTCTCTGTGACCACCGTTGGAGAGGAAGGCTTTTGAGCTACAGCCAGCTAGAGCTAGCTTAAATAAGGCAGCTTGTTATTTAATGCATGAGAGATCAGCTATAGCTTGTGTCATCACTCCTCTTGATCATCATATTCATTTTCATCTGCAAACCAGAAAGTCCTTCATCTGATCCCCATAAAGGCATCAACTGCATCTGCTTCTTCTCAAATAACGAGAAAACTGAATCAAATAGTGGCAGTGGTCTTTCTCTCCCTCCCTCCTTTCACTTACTATCCCTTTTACCTCTTCTAGCTGCATGCCTCACCTTCATGTGACCTCCGATCCACTGAGCCACGAACAGATACCCTTTTCTCTCTTTATTTCGGCCTCTCTTTTAACTACTTTATGTATCACCCCATCTCTCGTCCATCATAAATTGGTGTTGCTCGCTTAGGCCAAGCACACAATTACCGGTTTGACTAACCAAGCTCAGGCATGATGCAAGCTGATCAGGGGTTAGGGGCGGGCATGGGCGGTCTCGGTGGGGGTCAGATGGGGGAGATGACCTACGCCGGCGGCGGCCGCACCGGAGATGCCGGAGCTGAAGTTTCGGCAGTGGTAGACCACCAGCACCGGCAGATGAAGGCGGAGATAGTCGCTCATCCGATGTATGAGCAGCTGCTGGCTGCTCACGTCGGGTGTCTCCGAGTGGCTACTCCCGTCGACCACCTCCCTCTCATTGATGCCCAGCTTGCCCAAGCTCCTCACCTCTTCCGGTCCTACCAGTCCCAGTCCCACCCCCAGTTGTTGTCCCTCCACGACAAGCAAGAGCTCGACCACTTCTTGGTATGCACAAACCAGTAAATTTTAATTTTGTTATCATCATTAATATCTTTATGGTGGAACTAATTATAAATAAAGAGGCTATTATTATTATTGTGCAAATATCTAGATCAACTCTTTTTTGGATGAGGTGCAGGCGCAGTATCTGGTGGTTCTATGCTCGTTCAAGGAGCAGCTTCAACAACATGTCCGAGTGCACGCAGTGGAGGCAGTCATTGGCTGCCGAGATATTGAGCAGTCCTTCCAAACACTCACCGGTATATATATATATATAAATATATATGTATAATACACACTAATTTCTAGAGCAACTGCTTTGATTTCCATCTTCATTTTGGTGATTGGGACTGAACATTTAGCTCTTCACCTTAATTAATCACAAAATAATGAGCCTCAAAAATTTCATATTCAAAGAATCAAGATGGTTGGTAATCCGGGTGTTTGTTCCGCTAATTGTCGTGCTCAATTTGGTGTTGCCTGTTATATGTTGTCATGGTGGGTGAGGTATGAAAGGGAGAGATGTATTAGAGAGGAGAAGTTACTGGTTGGCCACGGCGGGACAGGGCCAGATAGATTAGTTTATGCAGTTAGAAGAAGTTAGTTAGTTAGGTAGGGGAGGTGGGTGTTGAAGGGAGGGAGGAAGGTGAGTGAGCACCAACAAGAGCCACCCACAATAGGTTTCTTTGTTGTTAATCGTTTTCCATCCTTTGTCTGCTTTTTAAGATTGCAACTTGCAAGACAGCCACCTGTGACCTTCCTTAGGTCTAATTTGTTATTATCCTTCGTTTTCTGTTATTGCTCCAAGATTTCATATATTCCGACTAGTTCTTAATGTACAACATATATCAATATTGCGTTTAAAATATTATCATAGAAATGAGATCAAAAGAGTCGACTGGGATTATTATCACCTAATTGGGGTTATTTTGGAGCATTATGCAATATGTGCGTTTGGTAAATCAGTTCAGCCAATCCTCTAACTAAGACACTAAATCAAGAAAAACAAGTTAATAACTATTCTCCCAGCTTCAATAATAGCAGGGGTCTAATTCGATCTTTATGATGAATATATACGTTACGTCCAAATCCATGCAAAGTCATGACATGGCTTTTCACAATTTTGGTGTTGTAGGCTAGACAGATGATGGTGGAAATTAAAGCTATTCTTTTTTCATCTTTATTGCCAAGTTGAGTACTTATTATCCTTCAAATTATTGGATTCTTTTGGAGCCCTTCATTTATACATATCTCTTAACCTTGCATGTATTTAGCTGACATCAATTATTTGGTATGCGAAGTTTTCTCTTACCAAAGGGCAAACATGTTCAAGAAAAATTCATGACAAGGTGTTGGCCATGTAATAATATTGATCATGTTTACTCATGACTGCAAAAGAAATACAGAACATGGCCCAAAAGACGCGAGAGTATTGACTAAGTGTTGAGGGGAATATGTAGCAGATTAGATGTGTCAACGACTAGCAGGGTTTTCAAATTGGTGACTGGTTTTAATTATTTCTTTCATGGAGTCTTCTTATCTTGAAATAATGGAAAGGAATTGGGTAGCCGGGCTTCAAAGTTTAATCTAATTAATCAAAAATATTGCACTAAAAAAGTGGGGTATGATATGTGATAATCTTTCATGTTGGATATTTTGATGCACTAATTATATGTTGACGTGAAAATTTAGCAAAATTCTTTTATATAAGACTGGGTTGGTTTTCTGCATGATCCTAAACAGTAAAACAGAAGAGCTTTTTGTTAAAGCTGAACAAGTCCCTGCTCACGTATATACGTACCTCAGCTCTTGTCTATTCCTTCTAGCCAGACATATTTCTGTACTCAAATTAATCTGAACTGTATCAGTGCAGTCGAGTGTAGAAGGTGATTAGAACTTATATTATATTCTGACGACCGTAACATTATGGCCCCAGGCCAGTTATTAAAAACTCAAAATTCAACAGTTAATTAGTAACTTCTCCAAACAAAGCATGCATCCACCATTTTGAAGGATACTATTGCCATATATATGGTTTCGATGTATGGTCGGATTTATAAAGCAGCTGGTTGAGTTCTTCTCCTATATACGATATATACATTATATATATTCGCTAAAGCACAGTGTGAATATTCACAGGAGTGACACTGGGCGAGGGCACTGGAGCTACAATGTCAGACGATGAAGATGACCTGCAAATGGACGGCCCCTTGGATAGTGGAGATGGGCAAGATATGATGGGGTTTGGCCCGTTGCTCCCGACTGAATCAGAGAGGTCCTTAATGGAGAGGGTTAGACAGGAATTGAAGATTGAGTTGAAGCAGGTGATCATGTTTTTACTTCCTATGATTTGAATTGATATGTTACCTGCACTATTGGTCTAGATGAACCAGAGAATTGATGTGATTTTCTTTTCATTATTATCTTTTGCTTTTTGTTTATGCAGGGTTTTAGGTCAAAAATCGAAGATGTCAGGGAGGAGATTCTGAGGAAGAGAAGGGCAGGCAAGTTACCCGGAGACACTACGTCTGTCTTGAAGGACTGGTGGCAACAACACTCCAAATGGCCTTATCCCACTGTAAGCGTATTCTTCAGATGTACATGATAATACCGTATATCCATTCAAGACCATATATATATATATATACTATATATATATATATATGAGAGACTATATATAACAAATTTACTTATGGATGGCTCTGGCCTCTTGGGTAAGTGTTATATTATCACTTCAATTGTTTTAGGTATTTCCACACATTAGGAGACTAAGTTATTACTCTACTAAATTAACCGACTACTTCAACATCAAGATCTTGAGATTTGTCTGTTTTAAAGATGTTCCCTACGCTCCGTATATAAGTATTTGTGCTTCGGGAAAATACATCAAGCCTGAATGTATATGTAGTGTCAACACTGCAAAAACTAGTAATACATGATGTATAACAAGTGTTGGAATATATACATGACATACAGGAGGATGACAAGGCAAAGCTTGTGGAAGAGACAGGATTGCAACTGAAGCAGATAAACAACTGGTTCATCAATCAGAGAAAGAGGAATTGGCACAGCAACTCCCAGTCGGCAACATCTTTGAAGTCCAAGCGAAAGAGATGATGAGTAGGACGTGGGCTTGAACGGTGTGTGTTTCAGTTAATATACAATTTAGATGGGAAACACGCTCCTGAATAGATGTGTTTGATCTACTAAAAGAGAAGTACGTAGGCTACGTCGCATTGACGTATATTGATCTTTGGTGGACGACAAAGAGGTGGCTTGAACTGGATCTATAGGATTGAAGGAGTTTGATCGTATCATGTAGAAAGAACAAACAATATACTGACGCCATATACAAAACAGCTGTTTGTATAAATTCATTTTTATACTCTCCGATAGGCATGACTTGATACACATTATATATTAGCTAAAAATCCACTCTTGGCTGTTCTTTCTAATAAGATCACGCAATGAGAGAGAGGACTTTTAACCAAAGTGGTGTATGGAGACAACTTGCCGAGAATAAAGAAGAATATTTACTGTAAGCCACCAAGTTTGCATTAATGCTTACAACGAGATTTGTAACGCTATGGAGGTTTTTGTCCTTCCCAGATGAATTTCGATATTTATAAATGGTTTCAGCCATAGTAATATTTGTGGAAATCCATTAGAATTTACAAACGTTTAACTAAAGCGTAAACAGAGTTATGACGGGGAGAAATGAGCTTGAGTTCCTAGACGGTGATTGCAATTGGGTATTCGTCCTTTTGTACAACTCCACCATTCAAGCTTATTAATATAGATTTTCTTCGAAACACTGTAGACCAACTCAAATTCTTAGGGAAATTGAACAAGTTGCTCCTCTTTAATATTTTTGCTGTTGAAACCTTCGCTAGGAAAAGATTAAATGGTGCAACGAGCCTTCGAATGACCAAATTATTTCTTCCACATACTTTCCTATCATGTTCGTCTCCTGTTCTTCGGGTTTTCTCGAGGAACAATCCTCTTCCTAATTCCTAATTCTTCCAAGTCTCAATCTCCACCTCTTTCATTCTTCGATTTCTTCTTGTTCACCAACTACCATTACAAAATAGGTTCGATTAGGTCCAAATATCAGCTTCGATCAGCTGGTTTAGGCCGAGTCTCCCGCTTTCATTACTACCGCTAACAAATGCCGGTGATATCAAGATCTCAGTCGCGGAAAATTTGTACCAGAAGAGGCTTGTTTAGTTTTTTACTAGGTATTTATTTACAGCAACGGCCATTTTAAGCTTTAAAAATGCAACGTATAGTCTTGGCTGGTACATATGCTATTTGATCAACACAGGCATTTAACGAATTTAGGAGTGGCATTTCTAGTAATTTAGGTATAGACAAAAAGTCTGGATTCATATGTATTATCATCATAAAAGAAGCAAGCTGCACAAGGTTGTTTAATTTCCCGCTGTAACCACAAGAATTTAAGCAAAATCCAAAATAAGCTATCTAAACTGTCGGACACCATAACAGCATCTCTCATAACAATTTATAGGACTCCAGATATATCAGAAAATGTAAATCAAATTACTTGGGATATCCAGCAGGCGGATAACCAGGCTGTGGGTAGCCTGGTGGAGGGTATCCTGCCGGAGGGTAGCCATGAGCCGGCTGGGGAGGGTACCCAACTGGAGGTGGAAAGGGTTGGTCGATGCGAGACATCTGCTGGACAGGGGGCACAGACATCACTGACGGTGGCCCAAATTTTCCATCTCTTTTGTCCATTTCAATTTTGTGTTGTGTCTGCATGCATGCACAAACACTGGAGAAACAGTATGAGACATAGAACTAGTGCCTTATCACCAGAATGATTCACGGTACAGATTCACTTACGAGCAGTACACCATATCTGACAAACAGGACAAAATCTGAGAGGCTTGTGAAATCTCATCGCTGCCAATAATCATGGCAACAATGGAGAATATGCACGCCACTTGTTGCAAGCAGAACATGAAACCCTGTCCACACATTTACATAAATGACTACATTTCCACAAGTGGAAAAAAATATACCATTAAAGAAGAAACAGAGGGTACAATGATGCAGTTGTCGCATTTTGTGGTCTGAATGTTGAATTCGTCTTGAAGGAGAAAGCGAGTTGACGCAACAGAGTTCCCAAAGCACAAGAAAACCTGGAAATATAGGTTGAAAAATGATCTAGCATTGATCGGTCCATAAAAGCAAGGAAAAAACGAATTTCTACATCTATCAAAATCACTCATAAGAACAAGAAGTTGCTTGCACCAAACATAGAACTGTACCAGCAGATAAATGTTAAGAGCAATTGATGAACAGAGCTTTAATTAGCAGTTAAAGAAGGAAAGAAAATGATAAAACAAATCATATTAAATTTCTTCTTCATCACCAACAGTTACCAAACAATTAGATCGACAAACAAGAAAAAAATTGCAATCATTGCTGCATAAAGTGTCTGCATATTGATCTAAATAAGCTTTATTAGCCAAAGGATCTATCATTGAGCTGTCGGTGAGTTCCTTTGTCTTTGTGACACATCTAGACAGGTCCACACTTCATTTATTCCTATTGAGTCTATCTTTGTTTAACAAAATAGCCACACTTGCATAAACATGGTGAAACTGTAATCGAGTTGGCCATACCGATGATATTAGTATTAAAGTAGGTCCATGGGCTTCTATCCAAAATGACTAGTCGCTTTAGAAGCCTTTGGAACTCAAATATATACAACACACCACCCATCTCTCATAAACTTGTGACTATTCTAATACTCCCTTGCACAAGCAAGCCCATTGGGTTTACATGTAGACCTAAATTCATGCCTTTTTTGGGATTGCCTCTTTTCAGACCATTTACAAATGTGGTTGAGATCCTCCATCCGTGCGTCTTGTGGGACTTATTACGGACATGGGAGAATACACCCATAATTGGTGGGTTGGCTCTGATACCATATAAAAATGGATCCGTAGGCTTCTATCACAGCCTTAAGTCTAGGATGCGCTGGGAGTTAGGGTTTGGTGGTTGTTCCTAGTCATCCCGCATCCGAATATGGATAGTCGGTGCTATCTAGGTGGTGAAACAACTTACCATACACTAACCGTGTTATAGTTGTAGGTAGTCGGACCACGATGCACGTAGCTGTCAAGCCAAGTGTCGGAGGGGAATACGCCACACAGACGCTGATAAATAGGCGAAAAATTCTACCTTGAACTACGTCTGTGACAGTTTCTATCCAAAATGGGTAGCCACTTTAGTAACCCACACATATACAACAGACTACCCATCTCCCATAGAGATGTGTGACTATTCTAATAATTTGTGGGTGCCAAAATCAATGACAAACCAGTAAGTAGCAGATTTAGATAACCACATATTAACATTTGAACTACAGACAAGGAGCTATAAGGCTCAGGGTCCTAATTGGGGTGAACTAGAATGTTTTGACAAAAAATAAACAAAGGAAAAGAACAGAGATGGAACCAAAGAAAATTTTCAAAATATATCATAAGAGTTAAATGATTGAGAGACATTTAATAGCCACTAAACGTGTAAGTACGTCACAAGACACAAAGCACAGAGACAGGTTATGCGCAAAGTAAATTGACATGATTATGATGAGACTTGGAAAGCAAAACTGGTAAAATTCAGTGAACAACATCTCAATGCCATTAAAAATAACCTACACATCATATAAGACACAGATTGCACAAAGTAAGCTTTTGTGTACAATAAAATGAGCTGAGAAAAGAAAATTTGCAAGCTGAAACTACCTAGACATGAGTAATAAATCAAGGGAAAAGAGATAGACCAAGACAACTACTGCATGATATGTTGTGCTTTTGTTATCTAATGGAGTTAGGTAGCAAGAACCTCCGACTCACACAAACCATGATTGCCTGATTCTTAATATATTTCTGTTTTACAACATACAATTTTCATTATAGGAAATCCTTCTAAGTCAACTAACCTCTTGAACATACTAACATCAGAAACTATCAACAGATAAGAAAAAGAAGTTGGGCTATGAAAATTGTACCAGCACAGTAGAATCTAAACTCTATAAGGTCATAATAAAAAAATACATAGTCAAATTTAATGTTATGGATATGAAGCCCATGGATTTCAATGTGCCAAATTAGATGGCTATTTATAACAGCCAACCACATTTCGTATCTACATGCATATGACCCATCTAGAATGCACAAATAATAGATTTTAATGGCTCGTATCAGTAGTCAATTAAAAGTGGAAAAGCTCTATGCAAAACCCATGTCAATCCCTTCTCCCCACCCAAGTTTATGCACATGCAATCAACCTTACGCACAGGAAAAAAGGAGCTGGGCAACTGATAAAAACTTTAATCTGAATAGACAAAGTTAAAAATAAAAAATCTGAAAATATTAAAGAGCCAACCAGGTAAATACCTCAGTGCAAAGACAAAATTCTGGGCACTTGCTTTCTCCACACCTGCCACTGCATGGCATATATCCTGCACAACAAACATACCTGAAAGGGAAGAAATAATATATCAACCATTGGTCACATTGATTAGCTGATAGTGGCAAATAGGCAAGGAATGATTACCTCGACATATCATTGTAGAGAGCTCTTTTACGTAGCAAGTATGAGACACACGGTGCACTGTCATGAATACAAGAGAGTCAAATAGGATAGCAACGTAAGAAAGTAACACATGTAAAATTGTTTTAACATTCATATTTTAAACTGCTCCATAAGATTATTACAGAGACAATATGTTGAAAGGATCATTAAAGGACTCTTACTGAACTGAAATTCAAGCTTTAAACATTATATAGACAACAATGACTATTTGTAATTTGCACATCAACTATTCATACTCTAATGGATCTTTGCACACTGCGAATCACAAAATGCACACGCATGATAAATAGCTGCATGAGGAAAATCATGTAACCAACAGGATAAAAAAGTCAACTCCGGAGATCAGTTTAAAATAGAGTTGGCCAAGTCTGAAAATTTGTTCTCAGAATTCATTTAAGGCATTATCAAGAGACAGGCATGAAAAATTAATCGTCTGTCAGCGTTCACATACGAACTTCAAAAAGTCAGTAATCCAATATATTCCTAATGAAAGGGGGGAGGGACATTTTGCTAGTCATTCCTCAAACATTTGACTCAAAATCCTCACATTAAGATTTATTTGATCCGTTGGGAATAATGACGGACTTAAAAACTTGTTCTACGCCCCTACAATTGAACCATTAATTAGTAGAGAATTACAACAACTCAACTATTATTAGCATTCTTTTGCTTTGATTCATACAACCCCAAAGACATTGGAAGAATTGTTACTGAATTTCTCTTTGATCAATAACCAAAAAACAATGTATATAAAAAATTTGCAAGCATCAGACAATTCAAAACACAAAAGCTAAAAATAAGAGGAAAAAAATAATACAAAATGTCCTCGTTCTGACAGATCTGACGGCTTACCACCAAAGCGCGAAGCAACAATCTGCAAAAACAGACACAAATAAAAAATCCGTCAAAATCACTACACATTACGATGATGCAAAGAAGAACCCAAAAGAGAGAGAGATGGATTGAAAAAAATATTAAAAAAAAGTACATGGGAAATCGGCCCGGATGGTGCTCATGAGATCGGTGTGCCAGAGATTGCGGTAGCTCTGGCGGAGCTGCATCTTGTTCATGTTGTCCTGCGACGACATCGCCATGGCCGCGCCACCCGACGAGTCCAACCGAGGTCGGGAGGGAATTGCAGGAAAATAAAATAGAATTCGTAAACGCTTTATTTGTTTCGGGAGAGAAGTGCAAGGTTGGAAGAGGAGGAGATTCAACCCCTTTGACTTATTATCACAGACATGAAAATGGTAAATAACAAATCACCCGTCAACGTTATTTTGTAAGTGGCCATGACGACGGCAGAACGAGTTTTTTTTCCCACTCCAATTAATTATTTTTTTAAAAAAATTTAGAAAACGTGTCATGTTAACGGCTGTCGGTGGCCCGTGATGAGCCACATATTTAGCCGTGCGGCCTTACAGAGCGGTGTGGGCATGTTGGCCGGCAACCGCTAACCGTCCCCGGCTAGATCTAGTCGAGGGATGGCCAGCGACGGTCATATCTAACCAAAGGGGACAAATCTAATCATGCCTTAAAAAGAAAAAAATGGTAACGGCCGGGTTCTGGCTAAGGTCAGCAAGCCTTGCTAACTTCACCTTCGTGAAACCTTGATGCCCACAAAAAGAGGGAGGTGGAGGGGTATTATGCTTGCATTTATTTTTCTTTCGTCAAATCAGGTTCTTCTTTAGAATCAAAATAACCTAAATTAAACTTTAGGGCAGAAACATTCTCATTTTTTTCCTTTGAAAATTATATCTTATATAAATTATTTTTTACCGTCGAATTAAATATCTAAATTAATATGTAAACTTTTCTCATATTCTTACATTAGTACATTACGGAATTGATTTTATTATATATCTATCTATTAGACGGTTATATTTATTATTAGATTTTAATACGACCTTATATACGCGTTGTTCTGCATATACTAAAGTTTGTACCGGTGTTTATTTCTTTGCTTTGATTCAATTTTTATTATTTATATTAAAATATTTAATATATAATTTATTTTAATATATTTTCAATGAAAATTTGATTTTAATTTAAAGTTATATGAAACAAATTTAATTTTTTCCAATATTTATCATAAAAATAAAAATATTTATATTTATATTAGCCGTGGCATTCATTCAATAACCAACTCGAATGCCGTTCATCTACCTTAAGAGATTGAGATTAAAATGGCCAAATAAGAAGTGGCATAAGAGATCACATTCAAAAACTGAAAATGACAGGATATCAACCCTTTTTAATTTATGAACTCTTATGAGCCTAGGTCGTGACTATTGATTTTTCATCTAATATATTACATTTGTCAGTATTTTAGGAAGTACTAGAATTGCATATACATAACTAGTTAATGATAAAGGTTCACAAAATTCACATTTAAAAAATATTCACACTCTATTATATATACACATGTATCTACTTTTTATTAATAACAGAAGAACTCGATCCTGGTACGAGATTTAATCAATTAAAATATAAAAAAATTTTAAAAATATTACCACTTACGGAGGATTACATGTTTAAATCTTGTTAATTTTAAATTAAAAAATATAATAAAAAATTAAATAATTATAATTTATATTTTCATTCAAATAAGATATATTTTAATATAAATTAGAATTTATATATAATATATTCAATAAATAGTTTCTATTTTATTATTCAACAAAAATTTATATAAAAATAAAATTTATTCCATATAAGTATGATAAGACATCTTACGTAATATATATATAACAATAAAAAACGGAGTCGTTTTTTAAAGATCTTATTCGCACAGATAAATCTCGAAAGAGAATATAGACAGTCGCGGTCTACCCGACGTTGACTCTTACAGCCATAGGTATAAAAAATTACAAACAACTTATTAGGGGAAAAATGTGAAGGAATAACGAAGTGGATTAGACGTGCGGGAGTAGGTGCAATTTTGTTTCCGTAAATAAGGTGGGAGAAGTGGCATGGAAAAATCGAAGTATTGCATGAGAAGTTTCCCAAGTCTGATCTCTTCTTTGGGTCTGCTCGTCGCCCAACTCCCTCCGTATACTACTTTATATTCTCTTTTTCTCCCAATTTTAATGCATATTCATTAGAAGGTGGGCCGCGCCGAAACAATCTTTGGCATTATTTAGGACCACTAGCACCAATGCAAGCTACTCTATGAATCCACCTTTTATTTTTTTGATTGTATATGAATTCACCGTTTGAATACTTGAAGCATATAAAAAAAACTCCAACAACAATGCAATTATTATTTGTGAGATAACTAGAAGGTAAAACACTGTAGTCATATTAATATAGACGTTTGACTGTAAGGTGGACGATGAGAGTAATTTTATCCATATAATTTCAATTAACATGATTATGTATATTTAAGCTTGAATTTGCTGATTTTTTCTAACTTAAGATGTCATTATAGAGAGAGAGAGCATGTAAAACCCACAATTCGAGTCAGGGTTTTATATTCAGAACCGGTCGGTTCGATCGTTATTTTCGAGTCGAGTCAGTTTCAGGACACGTGTACTGAGCCGACGCCGGTCTCGTGTATGAGTCATGAGGGTCATGTGTACCCAAGTATATGATGATAACGTCATGAACACAACAGAAAAGAATGAGTTATCAGAATATATGAGAGTATGCAGTTCATTTTTTTTATTATGATATATAATGGATCGTAGAATTAGTTTTAGTCTGTTTACCGCGTTAGGACGCGTTACGGGCATTTTGGGTGGGTTGATAGTTCTAGAGCATATCATTATGATTTTTTTTGTGTTGTTTGATTTTGTGGGATTTTTCCCAAATTTTTTGGAATTTTTTTACGACTTAAATATTATTTTGACTCGAGTCGGAGACGAGTCAAGTAATATTTACGAGTTTGCCACCACACACACCCCCGACCTTTCCTTTCTTCTTCTCCAAACCCTTGCCGCACGCCGCCACTGCGCATGCCGCCACCGCTGCAGTGGACGCCCGCCCGGCCGCCGATCGTCGCCCCTAGCTCCGCCACGACGTTGCCATGCCGCCCCGACCAGCCCCGGCTGCTGCCAGGCCGCCGTGACGCCGGAATCGCCTCGCCTAGCGCCGCGGCTACATTTCGGTCGCGTCGCCAATTCCGCCGCCGGCGACCATCGCCACCACGATCAGGTGGTCGCCTCAGCACCCTCGACCACCCAGTGACCCTTCCTGACCGGAGCGGAGGCCGTCGCCGCCGTGGCCGGCCGGATCTAGCCACCCATCGCCGCCGGCTCTGTTTTGCCATTTTCCGGCGAGCCGCCGCCTCCATCGACCTCGTCGACCTCGTAGATGAGTCGGGCTCGTCGAGCCAGTTCCAAGGGTACCCAACACGACCACTTTCCGGCCAGTAGACGCCGTCGGCGACTGTCGCCGGAAAACCGCCGGAAGCTGCCGGAAAACCATGCCGAAAACCGTCGAAAAATCGGAATTTCTGGAATTCGCCGGAATTCACCGGATCTTCCGCGGGGCTCACCCAGTCGAGCCCGTTCGAGTTTCGGACGCCGATGAGCGCCGAATTTGAGCTCCGAGACACGCGACGGAACCCTAGCCGTCGCCGATTGCCGACTACGTGAGGTATAATTACCTCCGATTGAGTTATTTAAAATTGATTATGATTGTTAGTATAACATGCTAGAATTGAATAATTGTCATGATAAATGTATGAGTATGAGTGTAGTGATGATTGCATGATGCAATTAATTGAGAATGAATAGTGAGTGATCTAATGAGGTAGATCGAGTTGAGCATGCTAATCGAGTAATGTAACTTAGGAAAAATACAATAAAATTGGTAGGAATAGGATGAGTTAGAATTATTTTCATATTTATGATTATTGATTGTGATTGATGTTTATTGAGTTTGATGCATCATGTAGTTAGTGGGCGTTAGTATTTAGTTTTGATGTGTAGGTACGAAGTAGGAGCTCGCCGCCTAGGCGCGATGACACGCTTGGAGCTTCTACCAGGTCCGTTTAGGACTCGTCTCTGATTTACTCTTTTCTATTGTATGTTTAATTTATTGCCTGTAGGACGAGTTAAGTGGCGTTTTATCGGATCCCACTTAACTCGGGCCATTTAACCGAACATTTTCCGGATTAATAACCCCTCGAGGATGAGATCCCTCGAGGTTGATTTCGAAAACAAGATCCACCAAAAGTTGCCTTCGGGCCTATTATATAACTCCCTACCCAAGCCTATATATATATATAGTTTTCGCGTTTCTGTGAGACGAGAGATGGAGAAATCGACTGCACGTACCATGCAGAGGATGCCGTGACAGTCAAAGCGGGCTCTGGATTAGTGCCAGCGGACTGTTCCATTCCCGAGGGATCCTGACAACTCCGCGTTTGAGTTCCTCACACCCGGAGAACGTGGAGGTTTACGGGTACTGTTTAGTACAGCGCATGTCCGGACTTGTGGTTCAAAGGGTACTAAAGGCGACTGCCTGAGAGTACTCGGCCTTCGTGCTCAAGGCCAGGAGAAATATGGAGGTAAGGAGAGGGCTTAGGATAAAGTTTCACGAGAAGTACTGAAAAGAAGTGCCGAGAGCGGCACAGTACCAGCAGCAGATCAGTAAGTTCGGGATGCTACCGGGTCTGCAGCCCAGTGGCTCCTCAGTAGTGCCCTTCAGAGTGTTCACGTGGAGTATATGATGTTTTCTTTCATATGAGAGTTTGCTCTCATAGCCAGCTTGTTATAGTTATTTTATTTTTCCGGACCAGTAACACTTGTTACTGACGTGTTTTTATACTATATGTAGGTAATAATCACGAGTTGGAGGAGCCAGCTTGGACGGAGGAGCAATGAGGTCTTGTACACACACACATGTTAGATTTCTGAATGTTTAATATTGTGTTATTATGTTATTATATTGTGAATGATATGTTCAAATGCATGAGACATGATAGAATGTGAACATGACCAGAGATGCGCAGCGGAAGCGTGGTGGGTTGAAACCCCAGCTTCAGAATGAATTCATAAGATGTTAGATTTTGTGTGAATGAAATTATGGATGCATGTGTATACATTTATATATATATATATATATATATATATATATATATTATTTTGATAGGGTGGGCCCATAATTGCACTTTTAGGGGAGACCCTGTCTGTTTTATTTCAGAATTTTTATCGTAATTGTAATGATGTGAAATTTAGGTTGCATGTCATCCATGTAGTATCATGTTAGGGTTTTATGCATTTATCCATGCATGACAAGTCGTATCTACATCTTAAGACGTCGAGATTGGATCCGCATGAGTTAGGTTCGGGTTAGCCGACCTAACCGGGGCCTGGTAACATGCCGGTTCGGTTCACGAGTGTGAACCGGATTTGGGGTGTTACAGAGCACACCCGTTATACATGAACTACACCTATATATATATATATATAACATGAGTTACACCTATTACTTTCAACAATTTTATGTGTTTCATGTACAATTTAAAAATTATATAGATAAATAAATAAATAATAAGAATTAATTATAAAATTTCAACACAATCTAACTTTTCTAACCCTTTTATCTTAATTATCAAAGTAATGATAATAAAAATTAATTTTAAAATATCTATTAATTTTTGCATCTTGTAAAAATTTTAAAATATCTAATAATGATATTAAAAAAAGATAACATTTTATCAACCTCATATTTATGCACCCTATTTTTAATATATATAAATATTATTTTGTGAGACCTGTTAAAAATATTCAAATTAAATATGTAGTTCATATATATAAGTTACATATGAGGTGTAGCTCATTTGAATTTTCCTTAATAGATAATTATTACATTACATGTAGGGCTATAAATGACCTAGTTATGGTTCGGTTAACTGTAAAACCCGTGACTCGAGTCAGGGTTTTACGTTACCGAACCAGTCGGTTCGACCGTTGGTTCGAGTCGATTCAGTTTCATGAACCGCGTGCTGAGTCGAGACCAGCCGTGAGTTATGAGCGATGAGAGTCAGGTGTACCGGAATATATGATGATAACGTCGAGAAGATGGTGAGAAATGAGTTATCAGGATATATGAAAGTATGCATA